>OMPJ01046086.1:9021-53316 GCA_900312935.1 Carapus acus | reverse complement strand
TGGAGTGGGGATGGAGATGCGAGCAGGGCGGGAGTCGTCAGCTGACTGAGCAGTCCGCCTACAGGAGGGGGCGATGCCTCATCCCCGCCGGCTCATTACAGCGGGTCAAGATGATTGTATGTGTGCTCACTTTGCGATTTATTACTTTGGAAGTTGGTGCTTTATTTCTAAGTATTAGCGATAAATGTCCAGAACCAAACAAAATGGACCTGCTGCAGCGCTTTGACAATTCGGGGAAATAGTGAGGAAATGAAGATGGTGGTGGTGGTGGTGGTGGTTGTTGTTGTTGTTGTTGTTGTTGTTGTTGCTGCTGCTGCTGCTGCTGCTGTTTTCGTCGTTGTGTTCGTTGAAGTAATTATTGTTGTCATTATTATTATTGTTATTGTTATTGTTGTGATTACGACTAATAATATTAATATTATCAATAATAATGATAATAATGATAATAATAATAATAATAATATCATCACCATCATTGTCGTCGTTATGATCGTTATTATCATTATCATCATTGTCATTGTCATTATTTGTGTTATCATAAGCATCAGCCTCAATGGTAAAGTTACATTAATTGTATTTGTATATGTGTCAATAGTTTGTTGTTTTCAGATAAACAATGATTGAACATCATCATAAATCTGTCATTTGCAATTACCAAGAGTACAGATGAAGTGTTTCTTCTGCCTCCTCTGAGGAAGAAGCAGGTGTGCGCTTCTTCTTTTCTGTCTCGCCGGTATGATGCTGCCATTTTTAGACTGACATGAAAACAAGCATCATTCCCTTTCAAATATGACTTGCTGTTTGAAAAGGCCAAGAGGAGATGAACTATCTGTTCCACAAGTTGACAATATGAATCGTGGCAAAGTGAATTGAATGCAAAAAGCCAAATAACATCAAAATAGTACGCTCTGGCGGTCAAGTCAGGGAAAGAAAGATGGGAGGAAAGAAAAAGAAAGAAACAAACAAAGAAAACAACTTTTGATCTATCTCCCACAGGAAAAATTACAATTCATACAGTTAACTTTTTTTTTGTGTGTGTTCCATGCATGTAATGACATGCACATGCAAAGGACATGCAGAAAATGCAAAAACGCAAACACACTTGTTTGCATTTTTGCATGCAGACACATATTTATTTGTATTATCAAAAAGTCGATCAATGTTTAACCACCTGTACCTTATGCACACATCAGGAATGATGCTACTGGCTGCCTGCTGTGGAATCTGAATCAGAACTACCAGTGCGTCAATAATCTCAGTGGGAAATGTTGTTATCCTGTCCTGAGCCCAGTGGGCCTGTCATTCTCTGGGTTTTTTTAGTTTGTTGAGCTGCGTCTTTCTGCATTATTTAGCCCTACGTTTAGCTGAATGTGTTCCAAACTGCTTTGTTTTGCAGTACATTTTGATCTTGTTTCTGCTTTTCGGCTTTCAGTGCTGTTACCTGTCCCACCTGCTGTGTATCTACCTAGTAACTCATTCACAGTCTAATTCACTAGTGTTCCCCATGCCTCGTCACCTTTTGTTATTTCTGAGTGTTTTTTCTCTCCTTGCGTGTCCTTTGAATACACATGACGTAATGAGTCAGAGTGGCAGCCATTATTTTGGTGTGAGCCACTCAGGAATCCAGGTCGTGACATCCACATGGGAAGATGATTCACAGCAACTTGACTTGGTTTAAATTATTACAAATGCTTCTCGCTTCTCATCAGCTTTGCTTATTTTCACACAGATCCAGATGGAAAAAATAATCAATTTGAGATTCTTCGCTCCGATTTCCCCCGATTTCATTCCTAAGAAACATCTTCAACTACGGTACTTATATCTATAACACATGTTGTGTAAGTGTCCCTGTAGACAGACTCAAGGTGTACAAACAAATGAGAGCGACAGCGTCCTTGCATCTACTTTTTCTACTTAGCAGTCACTTCTGGCTTACTTCAATGCATTCTAACCTTGAATTATGGAGCACATCATTTGTCAGACATTCTGTCTTTGCAGCCTGTGGTGTCTAAAAGGTGTCATTTGCGGCTATAGAGCAAAATCTACATTAAACGTTGTCTGTGTGTCACCTTAATGAAGCCTTTTTCAATTTGATGTATATAATCTGACAAGCAGGGAAGTACAGACAGAAGTCAAGATTTTACCAAGGTCCTTAGATAAAATCAACAAATAACAGTCTCGCTGAGTTGAGGCAGACATTTTATTACTCTTACATCAAGTTTCAAATGGAAATGCGAGAAACAACAACAATTTCAGTTGAGGTGACTGTGTGGAGGAGATGGAGAGGGAGGTGAGCGCGGCTGTGAAATGCCTGCAAAGTTCCATGCGTGCTGCATTGAGGGAGACATTCGTGTCTTTATCACTCCGTCTCATTATTTTGACTCTGGATGTCCACATGCGTGTCCACTGTGGACTTTGGTAGACATGTTTCACACACAGCATGAAAATGCGCACACATTTCAAGAAGCATGCAGATGGGCAAAAATAAACTTTAACAGGTGGTGGATTTGATTTCCTGTCACACTCCTCAAATTTTTTTTCTCAGCTGAAAAAGATTTGCAAGACAAATGCATATATCAGCCGTGGTATTGTATCCACAAACCCACACCAGCACGGAATAGATTCCGATCCTCACACGAATAACAGTAAAGCTGAAAAAGGAATGGACATTTATTCTAAAATGGCATTGCATCAAATGAGAACTTGAATGAGGAGGTAAAGTAGTGTGCCGCTACAACAATTTCCACACGTGTTCATCCTTGACCTGCTTTGTTAGCAATTATTGCCGTTTCACAAATGGTAGCAGCTGCAGCAAGTGCAATGGTTTAGAAAGACTGTGTCCCACTTCACAATCTGAATCCTTATTTGATAAAGCATAAAAAACAACATTGATAGTAGTTTTACACACTGGATCAAACATGTAATGGCATGCGGACCGCTAAGTGTTCAGACATGATTGCGATTTGGCCAGGCACTTGATATTATCTAAATGATTACAGAGGGTGATATCAAAGGATGTGGAAAAAATGAAGTCAGTCAGGATACTTGTGACAGTGTGAACATGCATATTTAGCAAAATCTGTCTGTGCGGCGTGTCCCTGCAGCAGGCAGTGAGTCATTTCCCAGAGTGGGGGTAATGCTAACATGCTAGGCGTCATGATCATGAACAACCCCTATCACGATTAGCATTAACCTCAACCTGAGACCGTGAACTTTGCAGCACCTTCCTCCCCCACATGCTCGCCTCGTCATCCTGCGTTGGACAGGTAGTGACATATAACGGCGCAGAGGGGGCGACACGTGACAGTTTGATGCATAACTTTTTGCAATGCAATATTCAGATGGTATATTCTTCCAGAAAGTACTGTTACATTTGTCTGTTTTTCAGTCAAGAGTAGACAATGCCGATACAACATACTCAACTTCTTAGTGATCAGATTTCCTCACATAGGGTACAACCAGAGAATAGAGGCATATTGAACATGAAGAAGAAGAATGTTTGACACACAAATAAAACTTAATTTTGCCTTCAACTCAAAGCTTCAAACACTTCAATATGAGAAAATGTCACATCTTTTTTCGTCAACACACTCTTAAGCCAACGCAAAGCAAATCTTTCACACATTTTGATACAGGTATCTCAAAATATATCCTTGTGTGGATGATATCCCAGGAAATGTTGTGATCTTGAAATAGTTTGATCCCCTCTGAAACTCCATGTTCACACCTTATTGAGTGGCCTGTGGGCTCACTGTGGGGTTCACGGACGTACTTGAACGATGATGTGGATGAGTGGAGGAAAGCTGTTAAGGGTGCAGGATGAAAGCAGGCGGACGAGTTATGCTCGAGAGCCGTCTCAGGGTCTGACTTACAAGGAGTCGAACGGTGCAATGCGATATAAACCACGTCAGGAATATGACGGATATCCATGATTACACGGTACATACACGTCCATGTGGAACCCACGTTTCTGTGGCTTGCACAAAAGGGGAAAGAATGAGGCGCACAAGCCACACAAGAGTGTGTGAGCGCGTGTGTGTCTTTGTGTGAGCGTGTGTGTGGATGTTGACTTAACGCACCACTAACCTGTCTCCTGAGGACTTGGCCAACACTTCCTCTTTCGCTGCCCGTAGTAAGAGCTCGAGTGTTTCTCCCTCTCCTGTCACGTCTCAATGTCTCTCTTCGTCTCCGCCCTCCATGTGTCTCTGCCTTCTCATGAACAGTAAACCAGAAGACGTGTCTCTCTGTCTTTTTATATACTTGTATGTGACTCATGCAAAATCCCCCATGAGCAGAATGACTGCTAGAATGAAAAGGAAATCACGCAACATTTTTGCTGGAAGGGACAGGATTATTTATGTAAATGCTGCCTACAGACGAGTGGGAACTGTACGTATTCATTCATTTACTCTCTGAATTATTGATACACATCATTTAGAATTACACACTTTATATACATATATGTGTATCTTAAAGATCCTGCTCTTCTTTGTGTCGCGACAGGAATTATATGAATGTTGTGCATTTAAATTCAGGGTGAATATAAGCATTCAAGCAGACAGTGATGAGACAGCGAACAACATCAGGAAGGAGGAACCTGGACCGCATTCAAATTCGAACTTTAATGTGAAATTGAAGAGAGCTGAAGTTATTAAAGAAAAAACTCCTTATTTGAGACTTAAATGGGCTGCCGAATCCCAATTTAATTTCCGTCTCTTGTGAGCAGCATGTAAAGGTAGTCAGAGTCCTTGGATAACCACTGCTCAATGTTCTGTAGTCCTGACTGTGATGTAAACATTGGGGTAAATAAGGTTAACAACCAGCAGCAACTATGTTAACTAGGATTCGTCGGGGCCTTGTCCAAGAATACCCTTTGCTCTGGCCCCCCTCTAGTGCTCCCTCTGCCAAATGCTGCAATCCTGGCTACATGAGCCCTCCCAACGGGGTGGAATATGCGGGAGTCTCATGCTGCTCTCCTCAAACGGGTGACAACCTCACACCAAGCTTGAAAAATCAGCAAGCAGCGGCCAAATGTTCTTCACCTGTGCCATCAACAAAGCCTAGCAGTCACTGCCAGCTGCCCAGTGAGCGTCTGAACCTGCCTGATACAGCACGACCACAGCAGTCGCCCTTTCCATCACGCCCCTCAACCTTATTCGCATGTTCTGTTTTGCTGATCCTCCTCCTCCCTCCTTCAACCTGTATGAGACTCAAGTTCACTGGCGAAGAATTTGAGATCACTTTCAGCAAACACTTCTTCATTCGACCTAACGTTACCTCGTAGTTTGGGAAAATATCATAAAAGGTCCCCATTAATGGGGTATAAGCAAATCATGTCATAATTTGCGGTCCAGTGAATTGAGTGCCCCAGTTTGAACTCTGCCCACAGGTGGTGTGTAGTTACGAAGAGGTGGCCGACTGGGCTCTTATTTGGGCGGCAATGATACAGTCCGCAAGGACTTTGGAGATCGAGTTACAGTTGAAGTACTGGGCGGACGAAGCACAGTGGACTGTGTTGCCGCGTTGCCCTTGAGCAAAGCACCTCAACCGAAATCAGTGTGCAGTCATTTCATTAAAAACTCCGTCACACACCCAGGTGTTTGAGGTTCATTAAAATGTCAGAGGTGTTTGCCTAGAAGAAACATTCTTTGCCGTAAGTTCATATTACACCTTTGCTCAGATCTGACTATTGTTCTCTTAATCATGCCACCCATTGACTTGTGCTATGACTGTGTTGTGGCTAAACCAAATTTCTGTTTGTCAGTTATGGGTGTGTCACTGATGGGGATTTTGAGACCCTTTTCCACTAAATGACTGCACACTATCCTCATTTCATTTCTCAGATGTCGCTGCCATTGGCCTAGAAATCTCACTGGCCACAGTGTTTGCTTGTGGTAACCCAGTAACCAAGTGACATTACTGGTGTTCTGAGAAGACTCGGTGCCTCCCCATGCTTTCACACCACCTCTCCCTCCCCTCCTTCGCCTGCAAGGAGCGCAGCACTCAGACCATCCTCACTTTGTAACAACTCAGGTCTCGAGTCTTGGTTTTCACAATCGCAATGAGTGGATATGTCTGATTTGCACCTCTTTTGAGCGAAGGAGTTAAAAACGGGGGGAAGGGAAGAAAGGAAGCATCACAAAGAAGAGATACGTCACACTCTGAGAGGCGAAAGGCAGAAAGTACACGAGGAGGTGGGGAAAGAGGCAGAGACGCGGCGGGGACCCCCCATGTCTGTCTCCCGTCCCTACATGTACTGGAAATTCAGTGCGAGGAGACTTTTGTCTTGCTGTCTGTGATATTATTACTCTTGAGATTTACTGACAATGAGTCATTTTGAACATTTCTTTCCTCTTTTCAACATCAAGGAGCTCCAGAGCAGCGCCCGATAATCTCTTGAAGAGGCTCTCTGAGCCAGTTAAACTCACAGAAGAAGTAACGCAGCCGTTCGTCTAAACCTCATCTGCCAACACTTTCGCTTCTTTCGCGATTTACAACAAAGGAAACCAGAGATGACGGCAATGTGAAAGCAAACTGTTTCGTCGAATTTTTATACTCACATCACGTTCAAACTAAACAAGTTACTCTCTGAATTCTCTCCACAGTTGCGCCACGTTTCTGTTGCTCACTGACACAAGTGTTTCCACGTGGGCAGCTGTAAAAACTTGACGTTTTTCCTTCATATGTGGGATAAGCATGAGCGCTCACGCAGCTGATATGATCTGAAACCATTTCCACCTCTACGCTGTCATCCTGTCTTGGGTCTGTGTCTCTCCAGCGTGCAGGATGCAAGACACCACAGGAAGGACACACACAACTGACTTGTCACCCCTCTGCATGTCTCTTAGCCATTGTAGGGAGCTCAAGGAAAGTAGCATCGTTTTTAACAAAAATGGAACAGGGACAGGGGAGCATGTTCTTTTTGTTCTGCAAAACAATACAAGAGGGCTGTCCACCACCAAGACATTTAGCTGGATGAAGATGAATCATTGTAACTGGACGTGAATTAAAAAAAAAGCGGATTCCAAACAAGATACTATAATGACGCTCTCTCAAGTGCTCTCAAAATGAACGCCTAATGGTTCCTATATGTGCATCCACATTCACATTCATTTCTATTTGTCCATGTTTGCCCTTGGTTCCCTGTATGTCAAAAAAGAGAGGCACGGAGAAAGAAAGTGAGCTAGAAGAAGAGGGTGAGAGAGAAACAGTGTGAGAGAGAAATGGTGTCTTGCAGTGTGATTCAGTGATTTGTCCCATTCCTAAATCCTACAAGGGACATAAAAAGATAAAGTTTGGGGGGGATGATGAAACACTCTCCTGGCACAATCAGCCTTATTCTGCATATGGCAAAAATCTTAATCAGAAATACATAAACGTGAAATAAATAAAAAGACAAAATGAGTGATAAAATCAAAGAAATAACACAAAAATTATACATTCTCTCCTTTCCTTCTAAACTCACACAAATAAAAAGAACATTCATGACAAACGTGAGTCCTTACTTAATCAGTGAGGATTTTAATCTTTTGCCTGCCTCCTTTAGGGGGCGCCACAGCTAACCACCTGCAACCTCCTCCTCTGCCTTTAATCTATTCCCATGCCCTCCTGCTGTGCTGAGCATTGTCTATGGTCTTCTTCTTTTCCTCCTCCATGACAGCTCCATCTCTGCGTGTGTTCAAACCATCTCAATCTTGCAAAAGGAGAAAATACTGTAAGTAACTACAGTATGTAAATAAATGGACAAGCAAGAAGATACACACACACACACACAACATACACAGTCTCCATTGGCAAGTCAGTATAGGCTCTATTTAGAGCCTATACTGAGCTGTTTGGCTAATAAGCCAGTCTGCCTCATGTACCAAGGATGAAATATTCAAAGTACTGAAAGAAGAGGTCAGGAACCTACAGAACTAACAGGAGTGCTGACAGAGGAGACACACTGGTTACTGCTGTTATACCGAAGGATTCGGTACTTCCACTGTTCTGTGATCTAGTTTTGTTCACCCCTATCTTTGTTTCTGCTCTGTTATTTGAGCTGACGGGGCTTTAGATTTCCTGGATCAATAGATCGATGGATCACAAAAGGAGGAATCAGGAGTCAGGAATCAGGAATCTTTTATTGTCATTAGAGATGTCCCGATATTGGCATAAAAATGTAATATCGGTATCGGATTTTTTGGCTTTAAAACCGACAAAATAAAAACCGATGAGAATAAAGTAATGCTTGCGTTACACCGAAATAGTGCCTATGTGCTCCTGAAGCGTTTACCGGCGCACATACCGGTATCGGCCAATATCGGTATCGGGGAATTGAGAGTTGGACAATATATGGCATATCGGATATCGGCAAAAAAGCCAATATCGGACATCCCTAATTGTCATTACAGCAATTGAATTGTGTAATGAAACTAAGGTGCTGCATCCCATTGCAAGTAGTTTGAGTAGAAAAAAAGAAGAAGGAGAGGATCTACATACAGAAGAATATAAACACACAATATGTACATTATAGATATCGGTATAAATAAATAAAAGTACCTATCTACCTACCTACCACCCTGCTTACCTACATTACGTATCACATCATTGAAATTCTTACAATATCCCAAAATACTTATTTCTAGAGTCAAAAATCATTTACTACTATCATGACATGATGTCAGCAGCACTTATGACATCAGTCCCGATGATATCTACCACCTTCAGCTCAACCTCCTATTTCTTAGATAGAGTCACTGTTTCTAAACCAAACATCATGGCAGGTTTCACATGCCCTCCACGAACATGATCACACACACACACACACACACACACACACAACGCAAGTGTTGAAGCCTTTAAGAGTGTTTCTCCAATACTGTATGTTGTGCTCACGTGTGCAAATGCTGGCGTTTGGTGCCGACGACGTAAGACATGACAGGGTGCCACTTTTGAGAATTGTCTCTCTTTTTTGAAAATCTTCCAAGCGAAACACAATCTCTGCATGTCACTTTTCCTCAGTGAGAAACTCTGTTGTGACCCTGGGAGCAGTTCAGGCTCAGTAACTTGCTCCAGCTCACAGCTAACATCAAGAGGAGCCGGGAATCAAACCAGGAGCCTTTTCATGCCTGGACAAGCACTCATGATTGCAGAGCAGTGGTGATGTTGTGCATGATCAGTCCTTGATTATCCGATCCAAATAATACATATGTTTGCCACTTTCCAGACTGATGAAATGGGTTATTATTAAAAATGAGTAATCATCTCTTCATCACACACACACAAAACTAATCTTATCAAATCTAATTAAATGTATCAAAAAAAAAACGCTCCACAATACTCAGAGCACAGGCGCAGACTCAGAGGGGCAGCACTGCCATCTACTGCTACAAGGTGATCATTGTAGCTCTAAAGCATGATTCATCACGTTCCTCATTCAATATCAATGAAATATGACCAAATACACACCCTGATAAGAACCTCTTTCTCAAGCTTTCATTTATCAGAACTGGTCTGGAGGCAGGTTCCATATTCCCAGACATTTGAACATAATTTCTAACACTTGCTAAATTTGGGAGCTTTATAAATGTGAGGAACAGTATTTAGAAATTTTGAATTTGGTGGCAGCTTATTCAGCTTAAAATGTTCAAAAATTGTGTGTGTAGCAATAAGATAAAGGTGTTAGAGAGAGAGAGAGAGAGGGAGGGAGGGAGACAGAGAGAGAGAGAGAGAAAGAGAGAGAGAGAGGGAGCAGACACTCCTCTTTTGCTCCACTTCTCACCGACAAAGACAAGTCACAGAGGTAAGTCGCACATTCTCCACTCCTGCTTACTCTGCGTTGAAACATAGATGTACAAACCATAAACTTTTTACTCTCAACTATAACTACATATTATGCTCACCACCAATCTTTTTAAAATCCCCACATTGAGTTTATCACTAAGCCATTATTCCTGCGATCACTACCTTCTTACTAACAGTGCAATTGTGTGATTGTAGGGGGTGTGTAGACAATCAGGCGTGTTTGCATGCTTGCTGCGCAACTCAGCAGCTTAGTAACAGGTCCAGTCTAGACTCAGAGAAAAGTGTGGCCGCAGGGGCAATAGAAGCACACTGCTTTTTCTAGATTCCTTGGACATAAATGCTCAGTAGTGGACCCACTGAGTGTATTTATAGAGTCAATGGGACACATGAGAGGGACAGACCTGCAGTGGAAAAGCCTTTTTGAATTGTTCGTCCAACTTAGCTGAGTCTGAGCTCTGAAATACCTGAGATCGACTAACCTGGTAGACCTGATTGTAGATTGTATCTAGAATACCTTTACCTGGTTGGTATCTGTGTGCGATGTGTTATTTAATTAACCCAAGACTTTCTGTGACCGAATGTGAAAACCTCTCAAGTAAAACTATTTTCAATCCCAGTGACGAACTGATGTGATCCAGCATTCATTGCTTGTAGTTGTCACTCTCTCCAAAATAGATCTTTGCATGTGTGGCACCTGGGTCTGTACATCGTTTATGCTTAAAGTGACAGTTTTTATGACAAGTGTAGTGCAAGAGGTTGCCAAAAGTACATTAGTCAAATCATGGACAATAGATAAGTATAAACAACAACGCAAGTGAATTGCAACACAATGCAATATTGATTTGTTTGAGTTTTGTGTGGGGTTGTCTGAGCAGCAGAAATGGATAGTCTCTCTATATTCATAATCACTGCAAAATGGAGAAAATTTGCTCTCAGAAGGTCATTCAAGGACTGTAATATCTGCAATTTTGAGTGTGTCTTGAATCAGATTAAGTAGTTCCGCAACACACAGTGTGACTATCAACCCTTCTCAGTAAGGAAAGTGGTGGAAGGAAGGAAGGAAGAATGTTGTTTCATAACCAAGCACAATGTCGACATCAGCCGCTTGTGCGTTTCGCACAAGAACACTTGCAATATCTTGTCTAGGTGCACTTCTGTCTTTCCCAGGGTCAAGTAACGCTTGATGTGCTTTTCTACCAGCTCGCTATCAGCGGCGATGGCTTATTTAAATGCCTCCCAGGTGGCCGTCCGCACGGTGAGCAGCCCCTCCACCAGCTCCAGTGGGTCCGACTCGGCAGTCCGGGGGATCCAGATTGCAGCCACTTTGCTCATCTTTGGGGTGAGAGATTTTCACTTTGCACTTCATGATAGACGCAATCAAGGGACAGAAGTGGGGACAGAAAGCCCAACTCTCTGCTCCGCCCTTTATAACGTATCATTGTCGCATATCTCTCCTTGTAACATGGAGAATGTCTCCTCTCCCACAGGTGGGCGTGCCCCTGAACGGATTTGTGGTTTGGGTGCTGAGTCGAAAGAACAACCGCCACCTGGCGCGCACCAGCGGCTCTGGGGAGACGCGCGCCGCCAGCAGCTTCCGCGTGTATGTGCTGAACCTTGCCCTGGCCGACCTGGTGCTGCTGCTGCGCACGCCCCTCATGCTAGGCTACCTGGCGCACAACTACAGCTGGCCGTTCGGTCACGGCTCCTGCCGCCTCGTCATCTTCCTGAGAGGCCTAGGCTTGTACACCTCCGCCTTCCTCCTCTGTGCCGTGGCCCTGGAGCGCTGCCTCTGCCTGCTGAGGCCGATGTGGGCCCGACTGAGACGCCCCCCCTGGGCCGTTCCTCTCGTCTGCGGCATGGTGTGGTTGGCGGCCACCATTCTGTCTGCGCCTTACCTCCACACCGCCACGCTTTTGGAAAGTAATGGCACGTTCCACTGCGTTGACAGTGGGGCACCTAACCTGGGCTTGTTCCTGACTGAGACGGTGGCGGGATTCATCTTGCCGCTGTTTGTGTTTTTGGGAAGCAACGTGGCCGTTTTGGTCACCATTAAGCACGCCGTGCCCTGCACGCCCACCAACTCCTCGCCCTACGCTGCCCGCAGGATGCTCAGGTTGTATCGGGTACTCTTCGTCACGATGGTCCTCTTCCTCACCTGCTGGGTGCCCTATTTTCTGTGTCGGTTCCTTGTGGCCCTGGCCACTGGACGGCCTGGGATGGCCTGGCTGTATGTGGGAGCCATGACCGGCAAGTATATTTCTCTGTTCCTGGTTTATATCAAAAGCGCCCTCAACCCCGTGCTGTACGTGTTTGCCGCCCGGGGCTTAGGCAGTGCCCTGCGAGCGTCTCTAGTCTCTACGATTGAGCGACTTTTCAATGACGACTCCATGGAGTCCATACGACGGAAGTCAAAGAAGAACTCACAGGTGTAACACAGTGGGGACAAAACAATCATGGACCTTTTTTGTCAGGTTGAACGATTTTTTGAGACCACCATATGGTACCACCATTTTTGAGACCACCATATGGCACCACCAATAACTGAATACCTTGGATACTCTTGTAATATATGAAATGACAAGAAAACTCTTACAACATATCAGGATGGACGTGTGAGTGGCAGCATGTAAGATGGACTAAATGCATGATGAATGTCCCAAAGGTCTCACAGCAAACCAGACGGGTGAAACGCACTTTTCTCATCTAATCAAATGAAATAAACTGTGACTGTTTCAATTGCCCACCACAGAATTCTGTGGAGCAATAACCCAACTTACTCATCATTCAGCATGTAAGACACTGAGCAGCTCTGACGGTGTTTGTGCTGAGGAGTGTGTGACGCGGGACGGACAAGGCACAGCCGGAAGCTGCCGAGGACTGCAGCAGGTTTCCATACTGTTGGGGGGCGGTTAGATGGGCGAGACGTGTCAACACACCTGTCATCGCCAAAACAGGATGACTGAGCGGGGCAAATATGCTGCCTCTGTTCCTACACGCTGAGGATGGGGCCATCACTGGGAAAAGAAATGAAATTTTGACTCACGAGCATGCGTGGGACAGCAAAACTGTGTCGCTGCCTATCTGTGGATTCCAGTGGCATGATGGACATTATCACAACCACGAGAAAAATACAGGCTGGAGCAGTGTTTCTGAATTTTTGTCTGTGATATGTGTGTTGACGTGCTGCCAAGTTACATTCTCTGGTGCTGCAAGAACAGGATCAAGTCAGAAACAAACTATCAAAACACACATTTCATATGAACACACATTCCAGCGTGTATACAACAGAGCTGTCGCCCAGGGCTCAGGCTCCTCTTCACACTCTCTTTACTTGCTGCTTTTGATAACATCGTTTCCGATGGTGGAGATTTCCCTTGGCCTCGTTTTCCTGACTGGAGAAATGTTTTGTTTTGGTTCTAAAAATGGTCATCCCGTGTAGCTGCATCTATGCTATGATATCACTGTCTTGTCTTACTCAGGGGGCATTAGTGAGTGGAATTTCAAGAGAGCAATGAAATTCATTATTATTTTCTTGGAGATCCCTCACAGCTCCACTCAGGCAGATGGTGGATGTGGCAGGTAAACAAGCCACTGAGTGTGTGTGTGTGCGCTTGTGCTGGAATAGCAGGACTTTCGGGCCAGTCACAGGACTTGTAATGCTCTTGTGAGCTTTTGAGTTTTAAACTTGTGTCTAACATTGACTGTGCTTATCAACATGTAGCCTGTAACATGTGTGACCCAGAGAGTAACCCTTTGAAATCCCTTTTGTCACTGAGAGGAGGAAAAGAGGAGGAGGCAGTTGTGCACTTCAAGAAATTGGGAGTGAACTCCACAGATACACTACATTAGCATGGTCTGTTTGGTTTGGATGAGTATTTTTTCAGATTTAAACAACCAGGTACTTTCTGGCAACCGAAACTGATCAGTCAATGGACAGAATAAGGACATAGATCAAGGGCCACCGACCGTTTTGAGATTGAGGGCTACTTAGAGGGCCCTGAGTAGTATGAAGTTTGATACAAACTCCCAAAATAACAACCTTGCACGGATCACATTTTAGTAATAATAATGATAATGACAACAGTAAAAATTGTAGCAGTAGTAGGAGTAGTCGTAATACTATGTGAAGAGACAGCTTACATGTCAATGGTAGTTATTCCCCACATTTTAGACCCAAGGTAGGCAAACTAAGGCCCGTGGGCTTCATCAGGCCTGACAGTCTCTTTGATCCTACCTGCCAAAGATTGGTGTGGAATTTACCATTTTGACTGTGTCACAACACAAACAACAAAATCTACAACAACAAAACTTACACCAGACTTTGATGCACTGGCAAAGATGGGTGAACAACAAAACTGGTCCTGTCAATCACTGAATAAGGTAGAACCCCAATGCTTTTTTTCTGTTCCTGTTTCATATGTCTCTACCTTGTGCTAATGTGGCCCGTCTGTCCAAATTCAAACATCCATGTGGCCCCTGAGCTGAGATGTTTGCCGACCCCTGTTTTAGAACATGCTTCACGGGTGCCTTAAATGGTCCTTGCAGATGGGCACTGCATTGGTGACCCCTAATGTAAATGTTCATTAAAGATGATCTGATGGAAATCATACTGAGAACTGAGACTTTTTTTTTTGCAAGTGTATTTTGCTTTTATTTCAGACTCTACAAACCCTCAAGAAAATCCAAATACCTCCATGACTGTACCACCAGCTGTTGAATGCAATTGAAAAAGAATGAGAGAGAAAACTGGCACGCAACACGTCTTCAGTCCTCACTGGTGTCACTGATGTCACCTTCGGAGAAGCCCTGAAATTCATCATCAGACATGTCGGAATTGAATCAGTTCAGAAGGCAAAGGCTGCCTTAGCTCTTCCTCCTCCTCAGACTCATCTGTCTGGCCTTCGTCCTTAGTCCCGCCTCTCTCGGCTCTCCCTCCGGTAAAAATTGTGATCCTGAAGCTGTGGACGTCCGCTTGCTGTGCAGCTTTGTGCAGGGTCGCAGGACCCAGTTGCAGATGTCTCTTTGCTTTGCCTGTCTCATCCAGCCCCCTGCGGCGAAGGAGCTCATCCTCTCTCTCATCCACTGCTCCCACTTGCCTCTCACGTGGGTTTTGAGAATCTGACTGATGCTCACATCAAGTAGCTGCACCTTAGGAGTCAACTCACCTGGGATAACAGCCAGGGTGGTCTTTTGCTGTTTGCGGAAATGTTCCCTCACATCTTCTGAGACGTCGGCTGACATGTTGTCCAACACCAGGAGTCCACTGGGGTAGAAACACACTCTAGGGCACCTCCTCCAGACCTGAGCAGCACACTCCTTCATCAGCTCGCCACTCATCCATCCTCGGCGGTGGCATTGCACCTCCACTCCGAGCGGCAGATCTTCCCCGGGATTGGAAGCGCCTGGAAAAAAATCACCATCGGTTTTAACTTGATGGCATTGGCGAGGCAAGCCTGCACCGCCGTGAAGCGTGTTGTTGTTGTTTTGGTCAGTTTTCTCCCCCTTTGAGTTCACAGATCTATTAGTTGGCACATCAAAACTCATGGGCACTTCATCTGTGTTCCCAATGCTGCTAAAAGTCAACCCACCTACTCTCTGCTGCTCCCTCACGCCCGCACCGAAATGGGCCAATCCACGGGCAGCTTGTCGCCCACTGAGGCCCGCTGACGAACGGAGAGTTTCTTGCGGCGCATGAGGCGCTGATACCAGGACGGCGAAGCGTAAAAGCCGGTGATTTTAGCGGCCGATGCCAGATGCAGAGCCTGCTGGCGGACGGCGACGGCGGAGACGCATCGTCCAGCATTTCGTCTTCCAGGAGCAGGTGGAGACATCTTCGCCATCGCAGCGTCTTCTTGGAGGATGATGCTGCGCGAAGCTGGCCCTCGTCCATACCATAAGCTCTGGCGGCCGCTCGGTTGCTGGTTGATTTGGCCAGATCGATGATCTGAAGTTTTAACCCCTTCGGCAGGGATTTCCTCGGCTTTGTCATACCTGGCTGCGGATGGCGGGGATGTTTAGGAACCGCTGTGTTCATGCTCCGGGGGAGCGGGAGTAACTCACCGGCTTTACATTTCCGCGCCAAACACCCGGTGAAGGTGATACAAGAGCTTTTTCACCTGCGCATCCAAAATGATGCGGTAGAGAGACCATTTGAAATGATGCCAAATCCTACACTTATTTCGACAGAGGAGGTTTGAGTGCTGGAATCAGATCTAACCCGCGGGGATGCTCAGGGGAAAACGCGAAGACACAGGCTGATTTGTACAGTGATGACATTTGCGCAACACTGGGCAAATACTAACACACGCCATTGTGCGACTCTTTAATGTTTGCCTACATTTTTGTTTATTGCGCAGGTCTTGGATGTTTCGCGCAAATAAAGGCATACTGTTTTGACAAGAGCAATGTAGCAGAAATGAGCCCTTAGTACTTTCTGTTCATCTGCACAGTCAAAGATTGCAGCCTCATTAAGTCATGTCTACTTATTGTCTTTAACACAACGAGCCCTAACAAATTGAAGATTTTGAACTCAGCTCCACAAGGTTTATAAAGTAAAACTTACAATTGTCCATTGTGTTGACTATTTGAGAATTTTGTGTATGTGTATGTGCTGATTGAACTTGGCTTTGTAAGTCATTAGTTTGAAACAAGAGGCGGAAAAAGGTGGGAAAGTAGAAATTACATTTATTCATTGTGTTGACTCTTTGATAATTTAGACATTTTTTTATATGTAGAGCGGACTTGGGTGTATAAGTTATCAATTAGGAGAAAAAGAGAACAAAAAGATAACAAAAAAGAGAATGTTTGCGTGACCGCAAATGTCGAACATGTGCATTAAAAGTGGCGTTTAAAAGCAGTGATAGATCTGCAGTCCACATGTGAGCATAAACCACCTGAATATTTTCAAAGGCTGAGGTCCAAACATATTTTTGTCATCAGTTACTTCAGGAGTGTCCACATCACCACCCAGGAGTGTGTGTGAGTATGTACTGCACAGTCTGAGAGGATGTATACTTCTGCTGTCATTGGTAAAATTTTGAGAACCTTTTCACAGGTATATCTGGGGTAAAGATCTGCTTCAGTTTCCAGCGAACAGCTGATCGGCATATTTTCTTGCCTGCAGAAGCACTGCTCTTTGTGCGGCAGTGGGATTGGGAGTCTGGAGGATGTCTCCCAGTTTCCCTGCCAGGCCGTCGGCGTCCTTGTTGGACAGAATGTTTCGCATCCGTGTCTAGTGAAACACACACACTCAGTCAGTTTGTGAAAATGCTGAATAACATACAAATGACATAACATTTGTGGCGCTGAGTGAATGAACAATTGCACTGCTGTGCTTCTCCTGTCTCGGCCCCTCCGCAACATTCGAAAGGCAGATTTCCAGATGTTCTCACAACATTGCCCCATTACACCGCTTCCTGTCGCCACCGCTGAGGAAGTTAATGGTGGTTCACAGTGACACGTGTTCCCCTGCATCATCTTCACTATTAAGTGGATGATCAGTATAAATGTACCCAGACACATACAATGGAGGTGTGTGTGAATGTTTGTGGAGCGTGTGTTGGATCTCACCTCTAATGTTTCCTCCTCTTCCAGTGAAGAAACGGGTGGGAGATCAAGAACTGCTTGATCGCGCAACTGTAAAAGCTGTGTGAGCAGAGAAGCAGAGAGACACAAGACAGTGACAGCAATCGCACCACCAGAATAAAACAACGCGCCAAAGGTATTACAGCAAACCTGGCTCATAGAAAAGGATGACAAAGACTCCTGTATCTCCTCCGAATATTTCCTCAGTGTCAGCACGCAAAATGCCTGACATGGAGCCAACACAAACAGGTTTTTGTGTACCTAGATGCAACACTTCTCCATAAGTGATAGTATAAGACTGTGTTCTGCTACATTACAAAATAGAGATGAACCTTTGAAAACAGCCCAGAGAGGCAGTGAAAAAGAGGCGGAGGTGAGGAGAAGGCAATAGATAGATTGAGAAAGACAGATTGAGAGAGAAGTAGAGCGGAGTGGAGGGAGTAATACATGATTTTGCGTCATGTGTACAGGGTTTCCACAATATAACACAAGTCCAACACACCTCTCACCCAAAACCTCATAGAAACGGTGTCAATCCCCCCTATGAAATAATTTATATCTATCAAAAATAAAGAAAAGGGGAGTTACACATGGGAACCTAACAGTACCTTCCACCACCACTGCTTCTGTTCAACATGATAAGAGAATCAAATGTGGATTGTTGAGCATGAGATCTCTGTCCTCTAGAGCTATATTAGCTAATGATGTAACATTTGAATGACACATTGACGTGTGGTGTTTCAATGAAACTTGGCTGTGTCCGAGGGAGTACGTTAGCCTGGAGGAAGCCACTCCTCCCAATCACATCAACACTCACATTCCTTCAGACATCAGCCGTCATTTATGAGTAATGTTACCTGGGTGGCCTTTTCCTCCTCCTCCTCTAGACTGTCCTGAATTTTCTGGCAGTTTCGCTGCAGTGTTGTAATCTGCTCCTCTGCCTTCTCCAGCGCATCAACCACTTCGCTCAGCCTCTCCTGGAAACAAAGTTTCATCAAAATGTTTCTTGTAATTAATTTTATATCATTATTGATCATTTATATTTTCAGTTTTTATGGGCAGCAATGAATGACGTGACATTTTTTTAGGCTGTAACCACAATTTTAAAAGTTGCTGGATATAGAAAATTGAACTGCACTTAAAAGGTTAAACGTCACACGCTCATTACATCCCTCCACCAGATATGATTTTGACAGTGCGTCGTGACTGGAATCATGTCGGTCCTCGTCAGTTTCTAACCTCCAGCCCGCTCAGACTTTTCTGCCCAACCAAAGATTTTTGCATCTGCTCTTGGTGCTGCTGTGTTGTTGGCTCCAGGACTCGACGCCTCTGCACAGGAACCTTCAGCTGTTCACATTGGGCAAGGAACCTAAACATTTAGATTGACATTTAATCTCTAATCATTAGAAAATGCTGTGTGTCCTGTTCCCACCTCTTTTTCATTGTGCCAAGGTGTTGCTGCAGGTCATTCTTATTTGTCTGCTTCAAGGCAAGTGTTGATCTATCCATAAAAGGTTTGAGAACAACAACAAATGCTGTTTATATGCAACCACGTTTGTAGATGACGAGCAAAGCAAAACTTACATCGTTGACAAGTCCAAGATGGTCTCGAGGGCCACTATGGAGAATCTGGGCATTAGACTCCACTTTGCCTTACTGTTGTGTGGAACTGAGATCCATTTGGTGGGTTAATTAAGTGAAACATAAAAAAGGGTCATGTTGTATCAGTTTTCTTTTAATGAAAATAAATGATATTCAAACTGCTTGATTTAGTGCGAGCTCTTCTCACCCGTCCCATTTTGTGCTGACTTATTGGCAGATGTCTTGCTTCTTTTAGCCACGGATTCCTACCGTAAAACAAGTGAACGTATAAGCACGTCGTAAATGTCTTAGTCTTCAGACTATTGAGTTTGGGAGATTTAAAAGCTATTTTACGCTTACCGTAGACTCAGGCGCCTGGCTGTTACTCGGAGGCTTTGCTTTCAGCTTGGTTTTGATGTTCGGTTGTTTTGACGCATCCCGAGCAGATCCACGTTTAGGTTTCATAGTGGGCCCGATCGTGCTAAATAACTTAACCACGTTAGTGGAATGAAAACATTTGACGTATATTGACTGTTGCTTTGGCAACAAACCTCCGTGCGTTTGACGATCCCAGTTTTGTTTTTAGCGGTTTGGCGCTACAAGTTTGAAAAGATTATGTGTAATGCGCATGTGTACTGACGTATTTCCGTTTCCTGAGTTTCGCCTTTCAGGTTTCGTACCTCGAGAATTCAAAACATCTATTTCATTGAAATTGGGATTTGTGTAAAAATGCGTTGCTGATGTAAATGAGGAAATACGTATGCAAATTCTTTCATAGATAACGCTATGCCTCTGATGCAACACTTTGCAGTGTTTGGTGAAACGGAAACGTTAGGCACCCGTTTTGAGGCATGGAACCAGCTCAGCCCACAAGGTTCACTTTTACCCGCAGCATAAACATCACTATAACAAGACAAAACCAGGCGGACCATAAGACAATGAAATGAATTGACAACTTGCACCAGGATAACACTCACAATGTGATTTAATTCTATGCACACCCAATCCATCATGTTGGCTGTGCTTGAGTAAAAAAAAAAAAAGAAACACAACCAATATTACAGTCATGGGGGTGATGTTATACAGCAATTCGTTCTGACAATGACTCCCATTGATTAAACCCTTCCTGGGATGTGGAATTTTCCTGTAAAACGTCCATGGTTGTGTAGGTCGAAAGGACTGAGGATCTTCCTGATACCCAGCATGTTGCCATGTGCAATCTTCTTAAATGTCCATGGATTCTGGTTGTTTTGCTCCATTTCTACCTGATTCTGCCGCATGGCTGCCAAGCTTTCCCTGCTCATAACCTGTGAGAGTGACAAGTAAGAAATGAAAACCAACATACTTTCTCGGCCTTACTGCTCAAGAGAACCACATAATTCATAATTATTCACCAAAATAATTCTTCAAACCAACAAAACTGTTGTGCTGATCATCAAATATACATACATAAAATAGCTTTAGTAAAAACAATAGCTTTGGAAGTGTGCAGACATGAATATCTATTTGAAATATCTTCTTACACGTTTTGAGTATGAAAGTTCTTACTCAAGTTTGTGAGCTTATCTAAAGAGAGATACTTTGTAAAAGTTGGATGTACGGTGCGTATGTATGTATGAATAAATTTCTCTGTGTACATGAATGTGTTCAGGTGTGCACGTGTGTCAAGGCATGCCATCTTACCTTAGCAGGGAAGGGCAGCTTCTTGGAAACCTCAGTCAAGATTTTCTGAACCTCACCAAGCTCCACCTTTCCTCCAATTTCCACAATAAAGCGGCCGTAGCGGACGGGTGTTACATAGTGGTCAATGGCTCCCTTGCCGCCACCCATGCGTTGTCCGAGACCTTTACGTGTGATGGGCTTATAGGGGTCGCTGATTCTCCAGAGGGCAAACGTCGTCCGAGCATCCATCTTGCGGTTGATAGTTAGACGTATCATCTCAATGTGACCCCAATGCAGGTAGCCTCCTCCCATTGCCTGAAATTCGGAGAGTTGATGTAAAATCCTCTCAAAAAAACACAAATCATAGCTGTAATACTCATTTGGTGAAACTGCTCAGGATAAGACCTGAAGACCCAATCAATAGAAGCTTAATTTTAAAGAACTATGGCTTCTTGGCCATGGCTCCAGTCAAAACATGCATAAAACATCAGCAGTTCAGCAGTCACTCACATCACTGTGAAGCTTTTGCTGAAAACCCAAGTAAATTACTCACCACAATAGCGTATTGTCCTGTCGTGAAGTCATTCTCTGTCTTGGCAGGGCCCTGGATGTCTCTGAGTTTTTTCATTTGTCTTCTGACCTTTTTTAAATTTGGCACCTTAATGAGAACCTTCAGTTTGGGTTTCTCTGGTAGCACCACATCTTTAGGACAATGACAAAATAAACTCAGGAGTTTTGACTTAAAACACCTGCACATGCCATTTACTGAAGTAAGCACTATGTAGTAGACAAAAAAACAACAACAAAGCATTTCAACGCCAATGAAAAAGGTACAAAAGCTGTTTGACGTTTTGTCCACTTCTGAGTGGATAAATGCAAGACAAACTATAAATTATTACATATATTTACAGTACATTCCGTACCTGTAGGCTTTCATTCTGGGTTGAAATACATATTTACATTTTGGATTCAATTCTATTAAAACCTTTAGCCACTGTTTTGGCGTTCAATGAAGGACCTGCTAGTTAAATAATGTAATTTTATTTTCGTACAGTTACAATTATGGTTCATTGGCAAATGCAGTTAAGTACGTTACTTTGGGACGTGAGTGGGTAACGTCAGAGTACCTCTGTGACATACACTTAACACTCAATCCAAGCATGTTGGAAATCCTATACTAACACCTCTAAAAATTGTCAGATTACCGCTGTAGTCTGGAGGGATTTCATACGTCTTCATTCCAGCTGCCAGGACCTTCACATGGCTCTGCAAAACACCTAAGTGCCAAATGAATAACATATCACTGTTCAACCAGAGATTTTAAAATGGCAAAAGATAACAGGCAACTACAACAACATAGACCCTCCATGTCATTTGAACTGTCAAAGAGGCTTCAAAATTAGCATCACGCGCATTTACGGAAATCCATTGTTGTCACATTGATAATAATAATCATTGTTCACGTTACTTGTATTTGTAAAACGACTGCACTGCGTCGCTTATTTGAGCTGGTAGAGTGAGAAACCATTAACACAGGACAACAGTTCTCACGCGTTTTGTCTGCATGAGAAACAGTAGCGTTACCTTTGAGCTGCCAATGGTTTCTACAAATGCCGGTCAGTCCGCCGGCAAATGCCTTGACAATGCAAAACATGATGTTTATCTGGACAGAGGCATTTCAGATGGGAAATATACTATTCCTGACGTGGTGGCACAAGGTCGCCGACATAGCAATAAGACTCAGTCGTGTTGTTCCGGTCGGAAAACAATTGCTTCCGGTTTGGTTTTTCAATGTAATGGCATTAATCACTATACATAAATTTGCTCTAAACATTCAGATCAATTCGCACAACATTTATACCATGGATGAATAACCCGATACTTGAGGATAATACAACAGTACTACACACTTGTATTAATTCATGCACATATAGTGGCTCAAAATAGATACATGCCAAGAAGTTTATGAATAAATACAATAATTTACAAATCAAGGGGACGAAATCAAGCCAGTATTACATCATATTAGGGACAAGAATTTGATGGAACGCCAAACCTTCCAGCTGTTCAATTAATATTGCTGCACCACAGCTGAACTGTGTTACAACATTTGACCTTTATAACATAAATGACACCTGCCTTGTGCCTCAGAGAAGGTACAGAGATCAGATTCTCTCTTCTGTGCCATGTCGCGACTGCTTTTGGAGTACCCGTGGTCCGGTCTAATTTTCTTGGTGTGTCTGAGAAGTCCAAGAGGTGTGGAGACTCAGTTTCCCACACCCTGCACCACCCCACGAGCTCTGCAGAGCCAAACCTGCTGCCCTCTTTGGAACGGTTCTCCATGTGGTTTTGCATCAGGGAGAGGAGTCTGTGCACCTCATGCTGCCCGAGACCTCCCCAAACCTGTTGACTCCAGGGTCAACTGGCCACGCGCCTTCTACAATTCGGTGTGCGTATGCTCAGGAAACTATGATGGCTTTGACTGTGGCCAGTGCCTCCCTGGCTGGAAAGGAGCTCAGTGTACGGAGCAGCACCACATAGAGAGGAAAGAGGTAACAGATCTCAGCGATGAGGAGCTGGAGACCTTCCTAACAAGCCTCCACCTGGCCAAAAAAAGCCTCAGCAGCCGCTACGTGATCCTCACCAGCAGGGACACCACTGTGGATGGGAACAATGAATCCAGAACCAGCCACTGCAACATCTGCACCAATGATTTCTTTGGGGGCGTTGGCCAGCATGGATACATAGACAGCACCTCACCTTTCTCAGATTGGAAGGTACCTGCAGGAAAATCATATTCCATTTATTTTTCAACTTCCTATTGTATTCCTATGTCTAACATTTGTCTTCTTCTTTCCACACAGACTATTTGTCCTTTTCAGGAATCACTTGGCATAATCTGCCAGCCAGACTCAGATCAACGTGGGAATTTGGTCCGCAACCCTGGAAAAAATGTTGACTTCAAAACACTCCCTATTGCTGAGGACATTGCTAACATAATGGATGAGCCGCTTTTTGATACGCCACCATTCAACACAATGTCCAAGAACAGTTTTCGCAACAAGCTGGAAGGTGACATGAAGTGTGAATCATTACAGGTATGTGATATGTTTGAATGCCGTCACCACGTTTCATTGACTTTCAACCTTATTTCTGGATGTTCCCAGGATTTGACATCCCACAGGATTCAAGACACCTTAATGCTTCTCTGCACAACCTTGTGCACAGATATCTGAATGGCACCATGTCTCTGGTTCCCACAGCAGCAAATGATCCCATTTTCATGCTGCACCACTGCTTCATTGACAAGTGGGTTGAATGAAATTAAATCACCAGACACACAAAGTCAATATAAGTTTTAGTCAATACGATTTCTTGAATCTATTATCTGTCTCAAAGCTTGTTTTACTTCAAATGTTTGCCATCTGCCTGTCTTTGTGAATGGGTGCCAGAATTCTGGAGGGGTGGTTGAGAAACCAGAGAGATACCACTTACCCTGACAGCGACCTTGTCCATCCAGCCCAAAGAGCAGAGTCCTACATGGCCCAATTCTTCCCACTGCGGGCAAACAATTTCTACTGGGACGTCAACACCAACAGCCTTGGTTAGAGCTACAGAGAACACAGCCTTCGAATGCCTCGAGCTGGTGCAGTTCCACAGGCTGGCGGTAGAGATCTTTATAAAGTGTAGCGTGCACAATGCACTGTAAACAACTAATATATCAATTCATCTTCTGTGGTGCTACTAATAATTTTGCATTTCTTTTTTTCAGAGGAACCCACACCAAACTGGCACTGGCCTGTTGTCATGGTTGTTTTGGGTCTTGTGATAGTTTCCGCTGGAGTAGGCCTTGGTCTTAAATTAAAACGTAAGACGTGCAATTAATTTACACATTTCAGAGGCACATGGTGAGAAGTTCATCAAAAACAGTGTGATGTGGTTGTCATTACAAAAACAAAAACAAAAATAAAAATACATTTTTATTTGTTTCTCTGTTCAGAAAAAATGGGGCAAACACATGTCAACAAGGCGTTAGAGAAGCAGTCAGAGGTGAATTCTGAAGAATTAACATTGCTGAGTGCACTATGCAGACCAAGGAAACTGGAGATCCGACTGACTTCCCTGATCTTAACAATTTCATTCTGTTTCTTTTTTCTTTGCATTCTAGTTTGAAGACAGAAGCAACTTCCTGTTCGTGATCTGGACAAAGGGGACAACTGAACATGTGGACAATTCATCCAATCGCATTGTCTCCTCTGATGCTCCATGACACCAAAAACACGCTATAGTAGTAGTATGGGGTGGGGAGGGGCGATTCTTCAAGTTGAGTGGACCACAGATCCAAAATTAAAGGAAATGTCAAGGAACAAAATGAAAATTATTCTCCAGTTTGTCATCAAAAAATTTTAAATGATGTGCATTCCACTGATCAGTATATCTTAGATACAATAATTACTAGCTGGGTTACAATCATCACATCATGTAATATACTATCTGTTATTATTATCTTAATAAAATTAAGATAATAAAAGTATCAGGAGTCTTTGTGATGCTGTTGTGATGTTTTCCCAGAATGATAAAGACAATGATAGATTCTTTGAGATTCATCTGTTTTAGAAATATGTGGTGGTGATACTTTTGTAGAGTAACTGATGTGAATTGCATTATTTCTGACTTTCGTTACATGCAAAAATGTTCATTTTGAAACATAGAAAATGTCCCAATCTTTTTCTCCAAATCCAACAGTGTTAATCGACAAACACTGCGGACTTGAATCAGTCACAGATCAGCAGGCTCCTCAGTTGTACTGTGGAGAACACAGTCTTAAATTCCATGATAGAGTAGGTCATACTTGGGGATATTTTGAGGATCTATCGGACTCTGGACAATCATCTTCCCCCTCATTGCTCCTCTGTATATAACCTCAATTAAATCCATGAAGTCTTGCTTGGTCTTGAAACTGCCGACGAACTTGGTGTGATCTGGTGATCTGAAAAAGTGACCGAGACTAAAGCTTTACATGCATAAAATGGTGCAGATGCGGACAGCTCAAAGAGGACATTTGGCTATTACACAGTCTCAATAATTCATTGCTTGCCCTGCATAGACCAAAGAGGATGCTGATACAGTTATGTTGTTGCCTGATCGAGTGAGGGAGCTTTGGTATCGCTATCTCTTTGTATTTAGGGTGCAAAAGCTAAGCTGAAAAAGCTCCAAGGATATCTCTCAGAGATGTGACCGTACAGCGTGGGGTTTGTGGTATCAGTCCTCCACTCAAATTAACCTGAACTCGGGGGTATGAAATACTTTGTAATAGAAACGAATGACATTCAGTGAGACTTTCCAGCTGTAAATCTCGAAATAATAGTTATCCAGAACAAAATAAAGACTTGAATGCCTCACCCATAGTCAACCTTCATGTGCTGCCCGTTGAAGAAAAAAACAGTAGAGGGGATGTAGCTGATGTCGAAATATCTGGTATAGATGTGCGTTTTGTCAACATCCACGATGTAGATAGATGCCATGTTGCTCAGGTCGTGGGCCGTTTTCGACAGCTATAAGACAAAAGGACCATAAAGGATCAACTTGTGACTTGGGTCTGTCGTGAAGTTTGCAATCATTCGCTACGCCGACTTACAATCTCATCGAGCTGGAGGCACACCGAGTCTTCATCTCTTCCAAACCTCAAAACGACAACTTTCTCTGCAACGCCCCTTATAACGTCGTCTATATCTTTTTTACATGTCAATTTGGGTAGAAACAAACTCATTTTAAACTATGATCAGTGCAACGTTATCGGTGCGGTTTGTTTTCATCCGGCAGGGGAAACTACGCCGCTATTACATTTGAGGTACATCACTGTAAAATACCCGTCTAGAAACAAAACGTATTGATTCCGGGCTCTATCAGTAAATATATACAACAATTGTACAATTCGTGCGATGACCCTCTGTTAACTTAAATGATACACGTGAGGTTTCACGAAGAAACTATTATAGACGAAGTATCTTTTTGTATTTTTTGGTGTGGGTTCCGCCAGAGAATTACTGTTTCCTGCGGTGTCATTACGTTGTGACACCACGTCACAACAACGTGACCTTTCTACAGTAATGGACGCCTAATGAAACGCCTGACGTGATTGTAGAACATCTGCACTCTGCGTATGTTGGTCTCGATGTAGTGGATGTTTGTCAGAGTCGATCGAATCCCGGAAATTATATAATGGCGATGTTACGGCTCCTCGCGGGTCATTTTGCCTGTCATTTGCGGAGATGTGCTGCAGAGATCCCCCGTGGCAGCAGGGAGAGATTGAGTGGGAGTTTGTGTTTTCTCTCCTCACAACATTGTGCCGGCTTACCAGCACGCTTTTTAAGCTCCGAGAATCCAGTCAGGAATGATACTTCGCAGGATAAGATTGAGACAACCGACGCTGTAGATCTGGATAAATGGAAATATGTGATGAGATCTCAAGCGGCGTCAGAGGAGAAACAACAGGCGAATGAAGTTGAGGAAGAAGTGGACGAAGCGGAGGGTGAGACAACCAGAGGACAAGGGATGGACAGTGCCACCCTGGAAGCCACCCGAGAAATGGTAACAATGTGGCGTTACGCAGGGAGGCTGGTACCTGAACAGGTGACAGATCAGGAACTTCAGACGCTGGCAGAGCTGACCACAAAGTCCTCCAAGAAGAAGTTCTTGAAGTACCTGGCCATCAAGGAGGGCCACAAGAAGTCACGCAAGGAGAAGCAGGAACGCAAAAGAGCAGAGAGGGAGCAGAACATGGAGATAGAAAAGGATGATGGAGCACAACAGGAATCAAAAAATAGTTTTTGCCTCCCGCTCTTGAACCACTCCATTGAGAAGTCGCTTGGCTGGAACTGTGCGCAGGCCATGAGGTTTGGACAGCCCCTTGTCTATGACATGAGCTATGAAGCAAACATGTGCCGACGTGAGATGGACAACACGGTGTCGCAGCTTATGGATGCAGAAGGATGCAACCGACGAACACCCGAGCCCTTCCACCTCCACTTCTGCAACCTTCAGCCAGGCGGAGGCTACATGCAGGCGCTTCAGAAACGTTATGGAGCCGAGGCCTGGGAACGCCTTCTTATCACCAGCACCAGCCTCCACTATGTCGATCTTTTCCCCAGGGAAAAAATTGTTTACCTCACTGCAGATTCCCCCAATGTCCTTCGGACCTTCGATCACTCCAAGGTCTACATCATTGGCGCGCTGGTGGACCGCAGCATCCTGTCAGGCTTGTCTCTGGCGAATGCAAAGCGCCTTAACCTGGCCACAGCTCGTTTGCCACTGGAGTTCCTGAAGTGGGAAACTGGTGCTAAAAATCTGACTTTAAACCAGATGATCCGCATTATGCTGACATTGAAGCAAACTGGTAGCTGGCAGGAAGCCTTGAAGTTTGTGCCGAAGAGGAAGCATGAGGGTTTTGTTCAACCATCGGTCCAGACAGAGATTTTGAAGCGGGATAGAAAGGTCCCACATATAAGGCCAGGGCAGGCTGGACAGTCGGCAATAAGATTTGCAGAAAATAGTCATAACAGGGTGCAAAGAGATGTAAGACAGAGTTACTCAAAGTCATATAGAGACTCAGGGTTCACAGACAACATGAGAGAGAGGAGCAGACGTGGGGCAGGAGAACAACAACAATATGTCAGTAGAACCCGGGTATCATTCAATACCAAGATGAGAGATGGCAGTGGCACAAACAGAAACAAGAAAATGTGGTGGGAAAGTGAATGAAGTTAATGTGAATTTGGCAGATATGTTTCTCAGAGAATAAAAATGAATATACGAGTACATAAATAACATTTATGTACCACAACAGTACATTAAATGAAAACTGGGGCGCCACCAGAGGGTCAACATTTGTTCTTGCATTTTGCTTGCCACTCCCACCTTGGTTTTACTGCAGCATTTAAATCATGATAAGATGAAACATTTCAGAGAGCAGAAATCGTTTATTATTGGGTTGACATTAATCTCAGGATTTGGTTTCACCATAATTTACATCTACACTGCAAAGATAATCTTAATAAACAAAAAAGACATCACAGAATACCAACTCAGTGGTTTGAAAGTTATTTTGTGATATGTAAATGCAAAACAATGGCATATGAATTATTTAAATACAGAACATCATAACCAAATACAAAATACTTTCTTCGAAGCAGCAGAAAAGTCAATCTCTGTAATGAATGTGACGTGTGGACACAAATCAGAGCTGCCACAGTCAGAACAATGTTAACGCATCTTACACTGTTACGTTTTCATAATTCTCTCAAAATTTGATGAATTCACAAGTTTCATCTCAATAATATCAAAATACTGCAAAACGTCAAGAAAATCAGAGAGCACCAGCAAAGCTGAAATTCAATTTGAAACATGGCGCTCTCATCAGTGTGCGGGTGTCCAGTCGGATCATCATCTGGTATTTTATTTGCAGACCGCAATGCTGCATCATAATGTTGAAGAGAAATACTGATAACAACACACTTACATAATGTTCAAGTCTTCACAGGAAAATACCATTTCAGTGTCTGCTGACACTAACACTGACTCATCTTCAACTCACATAGCTTTTCACCATTGGTACGGTACAAACATGCAGCATTGGTTCTGAAATGTGTGTGCATGACAATGATTCCTGTAAACAAAGGACCAGTTGGTGGAATAAATTCACAACAATTATTGCAAAAAATCTTCCTAGAGTGCCTATTAAAAGAGTTCAAGGCAACTACAGCACCAGGATGTCTCCACTGCAACGCTCACAGCAGTTAAAAGTAATGTTCTCATAGCGGGTGTATGGATGAAACCTGCCAATGCTCTTCTTATTGGTAAGAAAGCCTGGAGAGGAGTCTTCCAGTGAAGTATCTGCTTTGGTTTCAGTGCGGGAAATGGGATCCAAACTCTTCAGCACCTGAGAGGAAAGAGGGAATATTTATGTAAGTAGTGGCTCAGTCTAATGAAAGGACAAAATCACTCCATAATCACTTAGTTAATACTTCTGCATTGCTTCAGAAATCTAATTGTTAATGTGGAGGTAAAATGCATTAACATCTGGCAACCTTATGGTGTGCAAATAAGCCGTCTGGTGGAGAGACGAATGAGTGTTGCACCTTTTCTGCCATCTTCTCAGCTGGTGTGTTGCATAATTGCTCAGCTGCCGTGCTGCCATTCTTCAGGTTGCTGCTGCTGTTGCCCAGGAGGTGGGAGTTGATGGAGTCTGCTAGCTTACGATTAGCTGCAGCCAGCTCACCTGTGCTGAGCGGCTGCGCGCTTGGATAGTAGGTCTGCTGTCTGCCCCACTGCAGTGATACCAACAGCTGTTCCAGAGACCTGACAAAAACGAGAACAACACATTCAGCATCTGATGGAGATGACAGTTGCTGTTGCTTAAAACTTCTGGCATGACAGCACATACGCACACGCAGCCTAATTGTGCTCTGATATACTGGGATCTAAAACATTTTGGGGAATCATGGTTAACTGTGCAAAGCTTACGAGTGAAATATAACTGAGTGCTCAGCGTATCCTGGACTTGATAAACAACAAAGTTGATCTAAATTCAACCCCAATAAAAATACATCCACTGATAATATAATAAGAATGAACAATACCTGTGAGTCAGCATCATGTCCCTGGAGAACTCCTCTCTGTCCGACAGCAGATCCTGGATGGCTCCTTGGGCTTCTCTGGTTTGGCGCTGCAGGACGGCTCTGGCATTGGTCAACTCCTCAGCCATGACCCTAAAGAGGGAATGATATCGATCAAGCAGCTCAACAGGTGTAACAGTAGCAATGAGATCACACTTTCAATTTTGACACTTGGTTGCCTCTGTTGATGTTTATAAATGCAACACCTTCAAAGTTGCTTTGACAAACAACAGTGATCTTCAGTTTCCAATGCACTTATCCTTCTTCTCAATGCCCTGCGCTATTAGTTAACTACCGTGCTTCTTATCAGCTCCTCATCCCTTCCTTAATCATAAGCATTTATTTGGCCACCTATGTGTCACTATATTGCTTTCTCCCACCAATGGTCTCTGCTGCTTTAGTGGGGTGTACGAGAGAGGGGACCAAAATGTTTTCTGTTGCCTCCTCTTTGTCCATTACCACCAACTGGCTCCATACCTGCTGGCCAGAAACTTGCTCCTCCAGACGTCACACTGGATACTCATGCGCTCCAACTGCTCCGCTGTGTGCGACAAACTCCTGCCCAGGGCCTCGTTCTCCAAAATCAGCTGGTTCTTCTCCCGTGACAGACGCTCAAAGTGGTACTGCAGGTCATCACCCACTGAGGCCACAAGCAGTTTCTTCAGCTCTCGGTTAACCTGGGACATGGGACAAACTCGAGTTATTGAGTAAATGTAAAATAAGGTAATGAACCATTTTGTCAGGGGAATTAAGATTTAATGTCCATAACAACAAAATGAAATAATGTCACTGTGCAGAATGTCCATTTAAACATGCTTGCAATGTATTTTAGTGAAGCAGCTCCATGCATCTTACCTCCGTCTGCACACGCAGCTGGTTGGACAGACCTTCCTTGTCTTGAAGTAGCCTGCGCTCCGAGTTCTGAAGCTTCTTCAACTCTCCTCTCCAGTCCTCCACCAGAGGCAGCGGAGGAGTGCCGTGCTCTTCAGCCTGCTGCCCTGCTTCTCCTTTCTCCTCAGCACCCACCACCCGTCCACTTCGGCTGATAGCAGTCCGAGGAACGACAATCCTCACAGCCTCCACTTCCATGCAGGCCTCTCGACTCACTTTGCCGAGGTGCAGCACGCCAGGAGACTGGGCGGGAGCGGGATGAGCCGATTTGGGGCTGTGTTTGGGACTGGCCAACTTGAGGAGAGGAACAGTGGAGACGGCTGGTGGCAGTGAGTCTGTTATCACCTCCAGGGTGGCTGTGGGTTTGTCAGTTTCCATGCCATCACCAGGCCTTCTGACTGCCACAAGGACTGTATCTGCAGAGAGGAGAAGACGTGTTTTATCTTATATCTTTTATCTAATGCAATGCAGTTTAGGGGTGGACAATTCATTTAGCAACGTGGCTTTTTTACAAGGACATATATGCAACCCACACATAACTGTCACTTTAATGCAGCTCTTCAATTTGCCATTGTATTGTTTGTGTTCATGTAGTCTTATCAATTTAAAAAAGTAGGTGTTGAGGTCATAGTAAGAAACAACCTTCTCAAACAACCTTATCCAATGACCCAACAATTCGATGTGACTGATAAGACTGATAAGAAATAAGAAAATAAGAAAATTCAAGAGCTCATCAACCACCTGAGGATGTTATATCAAAACACCACATACCTCTCACAACAGTTGTCATGATGAGAGCCAGGTGATATAAGATGACGAAATGGGAAAGAAGGTACCCAACAGGGCTGTCCTGTGACAAGATGATATAAAAAAAAGTTTGCTGATTATTTCAAAGTTGGTATTACCACAGTAATCATAAATAAAAGAGATTATCATTTGAGACATCCATTTCCCCAAGAGGCCTCTGAACACTAACTGATAAGCAGCACACTATAGAAAAAAGGTGCATCTGTCAAACACAATCTGAAACATTATCTTCCTAGATAAAAACAGGTGCACTATAGTACACAATAAGTGCATTACAACTGCGGAAGTTTGAATGTCACACCAAACAAAACTGCAAAGCTGTGCAAACAGGAAACTACTCATGTAAAAACAAATATATCGTGGTTCAACTAGTTTTTCAGTGAGTGATGATAGGAAATAATGCAATTCTCAAAAATGTGATGCAATCTTACAATCTTTCCTGCAACAGATGTGCTGAGTAGGCAAGGCCATTAAAAGTTGTCTAATTCAAATGATTTGGATTTGTCTGTTCTTTAGCAATTGTCTGTATCATTTGCTGCCTTCATCGGAATGTCATGTCCTCTCTGCTGGGCCCTCACCTCTCACATGACCATGACTATCTACCCACTGAATGATCAATAGTCAAACCCACCCCGATTTACCTAAACAAAGGACCACAGATCCCAAGACAAAATAAAATCAGAGGTAGTGGCATGGAATTTTAAGCATGCACCTTTATCGCTTTGTCTGAGACTCCAGATTTTGCTTGATGATGTCAATGTTCAATTGAAACTAACCTAAAAGCCATATTCTTGCAGCGTAACTTGGGGTTAACGAGTATGTTTAACATTTAACTTGCATGACTGCATAACAATCGGTTAGGTCCAACGATATCAAAATCGGCTTAACCATTGGGTTATTTGCGTTGGGAAGTCACTTCGGAGAACTTTACTTACTAATTACTCTGCGTCGATTTCTCTGTATCCGTTTCGTGCTTTGCCCCTGTAAATGACAGTGATAAGTAATAATTGTTAATGTTTTAGTCAAGCTCCGAGTACTTTGATCAAGTCAGGGTGGAGAGCTGAGGTATTATCTGAGATGATCAAGACGGACCATACTTGTTAGCTTACGGCTAAGCTAACACTAACAACAGTCAACAATACACAGGTCTTTCCGGGGAACTTGTATTCGGTGACTAAATTTAATCGTGATTAACGGAATACGTGATTGATCAGAAAATTATTTGTCAAAATGAGAAAAATTTCACTAGGGAGCAGACGTACCTTACGTCAACAGCTGCGCCGACATGTTTTTGGTGACTGGGCACCGTTGGCTTGCCGAAATTGCAATGTTACTTTTGCCCTGAGTTTCGTCTCGCACAGCCGTAGCGCCACCCTTTTCCTCTTCGTTTTTCCACTGTTCCCTTCAGAGGTTTCCTCAACGGATTATCCTTCTCCACCCAACTCTGTCCTTCCAATCATTAAGTGAACTTCTGAGGTCTTCCTCTTTTCCTCATACTCAGCAACCCCATCTCCAACATTTTCTGTCCCATGCATCCACCATCTCTCCTCTGCACATGACCAGACTGTCTTAATACTTCAATTATTCCCCATACCCAGATGGAATGATCTCTGTTATGCCTACTCTCAACCCAATCCATAATAGTTACTCCTAAAGAAAACCTCAGCATCTTCACATTTGCCACCTCCAGCTCAGCCTCCTGTCTCATAGTCAGAGACTGTTTCTAAACCAAACATCGCAGGTCTAGTTACCACTTTGTAACCCTCCCTTTTCAGCCTAGCTGCTATTTCTCTATCACAAAGCACTGCTGACACTCTCCTCCACTCATGCCACCCTGCATACACTTAATTGTGCTTACATTGTTATATCAGATACCACTCTAAATAATTTGACTGGTTGACCCAAGCTATTTTAAGTCTTCTCTCCAGAGTATAGTTGCCTTGCAACTTTGTGTGTCCACCTCCCTAACTCTCATTCATACACAAGTACTCTGTAAATGCACAGGTAGTCTGTTGGTATGAGTATGAATTATATGAAAGAATATGGCAAGACAGCAAGCCCAGAAACATTGCAGGGAGGTGCAAACTTATATGATTTAGTGTTGATGGAATAAGGAATGGTATAGGAATCATCTTGAAGGAACACTTTGTGAAAAGTTTAATCCAAGTGAGGAGGGTTGAGCTCATGAACTTGAAGCAAGGTGTAATCTTGTTACTCCTTACAACTCTACCTCTAACTCATGTACTCTGTCTTGTTGACCTCCTCATCGAGTACCACAGGTCCTTTCTTGGAACCCTTTATGAGTACCAGCCCATGCCCCCCAAAAAATCACACAGCGATCCACACCCCTGGCAGACAAGGCAATGGTAAAAATTTACCCAGGATCACCTTCCGGTCCGCTCGGTTCACTCGGGAAACAAAACTGATCCCCAGTCAGCTAGCAGTGGATAGAGAGACTCACGTGCGTGGGATACGACACTTCAAATCTGATCAGAGACCACACAATGAATGTCGTCTCAGACCGGAACACTTGTTCGTGTTCCCAGCCGGAATCTTTAAACTGTGGCCATCTGTGTTGGACGGACAGCTGCATAGTAACCTTATTGAGATCCTGTGATTGTTGTATACTGTTTTCTCCTGCGCTGCCGGTTCAGCGCTATGATGAATCCTATGGCCTTTAGGTCTTTTAATTCAAAAGAGTAATTCTGGATCAGCGTTGAATGTTTTGACAGTGATCATGGGAGTGCACGGACTGTGGCGGCTGCTGGAGAGCACAGGGAAGCCTATTAACCCAGAGACACTGGAGGGCAAGGTTCTAGCTGTGGGTATCCTTCCTACTCTCACCCTACTCCTCTTGTATTTCTATCTCTCTGTCCCCCACCAGATCCTCCTCACTTTCTCTGTCTTAAGTTTCCTCCGTGTTCTATTAAGCCTTGACAAAGAGCACCCAGATATCAGTATATGGCTGAACCAGGCAGTGAAGGGGGTGAGGGACCGTCATGGCAACAATGTACAGAACTCTCATCTCCTCACTCTGTTTCACCGAGTCTGCAAGCTGCTCTTCTTCCGCATCAAGCCAGTGTTTGTGTTTGATGGGGACCCACCGCTGCTGAAGAAGCAGACCCTGGTATGTCAAAAGATACACAACATATAGACATGCACGCTTGATTGTATTCTATTTATCTATAAGTTGTGTATGTTCTTATTTTAAACTATTCTTTCAATTCCCCTGGGATCACTTCAAAATCTGAGGGTACTTAAAGTCATTTATGGCTTCTGTTGTGCTCTTGCAGGCTCGCAGGAGGCAAAGGAAAGAGGAGCTGACCAGTGAGTCCAAGCAGACCAATGAAAAGCTTCTCAAGAATTTCCTGAAGAGACAGGCCATCAAAGCTGCACTCGGAGACAGAAGGTAAGGCTCTCAGTGGTATGAAGACAATGAAGGGTAAGTTGTAAGAAAAGATTTGAGTAGATGAGGTCGACGTGCCTCCATCTCAACAATGACGTAAAATAACAAAGACTAATTCAGATCTAGATCCCACCACTTATACTTCAGGGTGGGAAATTACAAATCGAGAAGTTAACATGTGCATAAACTGTCAAGTGGGCCGTGAAATGCACAGGATTGTGTTGCAGCATGTAAGTAAATGATTACATTGTACCTCTTGCCCTTTGGAAGTACGTATTTTTAAGCCTTACCTTTTGATAAGTGTCGTTATGAATGAACACGGCCTCACACTTACTTCTTCAATATACTCACTGAAAATTATGTGGTACAGCTTTTGTTGGTTTGTAAATAAACTGGTGTTTATCTATATAGAGAGAACCTCCTCTTTGCATCTGACAGACCACTCAATATTTTTACTTTTTTCACCTTTATTTTGCGACTTTCCCCTCTCTCATCTACCTTTGTTCATACCCACCCTTCTTGTTTTTTGGGTCACAGTAAGGACCCTCTACCCAGCCTGTCCACTGTTAGGAGAAATGAGGTGGACGATATGTATGTTCTACCAGCCTTACCACCGGTGGAGGAGAAGGAGCAAAACAGGTCAGCATGCATGTCCTTCTGTGACACCATTTTAGCTTTATTTAGCACATTTTTGGCAGGAGTTACTCTGTCATTTGTGAACCCACCATAAAGTAGTCTTCATGTTCATCGCCTGCTCTGGTTGTGGGTCATTTTTACCTGAAATTATTTTTCGAATATCCCAGCTCAGAGGAAGAGGAAGAGGAGAGAGAGCAAGAGGAAATGATTGATAGTTATCAGGATTACCAGGTAATACATCCTCCTGACTGTCGGGTATCCTGCAATGTGAAGCATTAGACTGCAGTTTTGTCACAGTGTCAAAACAGTTATTGCTTTAACTAGAATTATGGAGGCGGTCAAAGTGGTCACGGAGCAATCACAATTCAGTGTCTTTCTGTAAGAGACGAGACTCAAACTGGCAGCCGTTGCATTGGCAGGCTCAAACCCACCATCCTGAGATGCCATACAACTGATATCAGAGAAAACAGTTAATCAGACTACCATTTGTGGATTTATTGGTCTTGCCGTTGAGGATTTCCCAGAATTTTAGACCAAAGCACTAAACTGTCATTCTAAAAACATTGTCGTATCAATGTTGTGCGAGCATGCCTTGGGTGGAGATATATATATATATACTGTATATATAATCATAAACTCTCAAAATTTAACAAATCGTGATATCAAGCCAGTGATGTGATATCAATTTCTTGTCTCAGATCGAACTGATCGACAACCCAAACTCGGTGGACATCAACTCAGAGGATTTCACCAACCTGCCTCCCGAAATGAAACATGAAATCCTCAAAGACATGAAGGAGTTCGCCAAAAGGCGCCGCACATTGCACCACAAACCCCCAGAGGTGAAGCTCCTCCCGTCCCAAAAGACGCACTCTTACGCTCATGACGCATACTTTCCCAGCTCTCATCATAATTTCCTGTGTCGCCCACCAGCGTTCGAGCGACTTTTCTCAATACCAGTTGGCTGGTTTGCTGCAGAGGAACAACCTAAACCAGCGCCTAGAGGGTGTGGAGCGAGAGATGAGCCAACGCAGCGCTGGATGTGCCCCGGAGCTTTGCCGACAGGACGGAGACCAGCAGAGTCACAGTGTGGAGTCACAGAGGCTGGTGTCTGAGGACTATTCTCACTATATCCTGATCAAAGGTGAGCCAGGTGGGATTATTTGATTTTTGATTTTAATTTACGTGAACAAGATGATGTGAGAAGGTCAAAGTTGTCAGAAACGACCAATACCTCAGAGTGAAGGTGAGTATGCATTAATTAATGGGTTTTATGTGAATATTATGCTGAATTGCGGAATATTCTCTTACATTCCCTGAACAAGAAGGGACAAAAATATTTTGCCTTTAACACAGGTTCACAGAAAAAAGAAGCATTTTGGTGGAAATGACAAATTTTTAGAGATGGATTTGTGTTCTGCAGATTTAGATTGTAAAGTACTGTAAATACTGTATATTCCATAAGGTGTTCAAACATAGAATTGCCTTGCCACACAGGTTCCAAAAAGAACGAGAGCACTGCTGAGAGCCAGCCTGCGGCTCTGCCCTGGTCCGGCGGGCCACTCTCCGGCAGCAAAGCACGAAAGACGGACAGACCAGAACCCCTTTGGCGTCCCATCTGCGAGGAGGACGAGGCAGGCGGTCCATCACTGGTCTCCAAACCAAAGGAGACGTCACCCCCTCCTTCACCGCGCACGCTCAGAGCCATCCAGGCTGCTATGAGCGATGGCTCAGACGAGGAGACGGAGGATCTGGGTAACAACGATGGAGCGGTCTCGCCCCGCACCTTACGAGCCATCCAAGCAGCTCTGACGCAGGATGCTGACAACGCAACTGAGATCAGCTCACGCAAAGAGCCACAGGCGTACATTCAACACCCAGTGCCACAGGTGGTGATCAGTTCAGACGAGGACAAAGAAGCTGAACGCAAGCCAGAGGGAGCTGGTTCTTCGAACGGTGATCACTCCCAACTCCAGGGAAACATCGCAAGACCACGTCTAAGGGCGAGAGATCAGCTGCTCGCCAGTAGTTCTGAGGATGAGATGGCAGAGGTGATAGAGCATAGAAATAGAGCTCTGCTGTCCGCGGTGCAGCGGCAACCCCAGGACACAGAGAGGACAGATGTAATCGAGAGCGAGACGAAGGCAGAGGATGAAAAGCTGAATGAGCCAAAGAAAGAAGAGCCAGAGAACCTCAACTGTGAGAAAGCTGTGCATCAGGAGGCTGTTGTGTCTGATAGAAGGCTGCCTTTTTTACCTACTCAAGAGGGTGAAACTATCAGGACAGACAGCCAAACTGAACCAAGGCCTTCGATGTTGGACCCGGAGTGCGAGAAGTCCTCTGAGCTGAAAGAGGAGACAAAGGGAGACATGAGAAAAAGCAGCGGGGAGAGTGAATCTGAGGGTATTGGTATTTCTCATTTTTTCGTCATATTAATCAAATCCACCATTCAAGTGGCCATAATCGCATGGCATTGTTTGCAGAGAGCTTCATTGAGGTGTCAGAAGACGAGGTCGAAGAGGAGGAGGAGGATGCCAGTGATTCATGCAAGGGAATCATGCTAGAGAGGTCCGAGGAAGGGCAGAAGAGCAAACAAGGAGACGAAGAAGAGAAGATTGCACCAACTCCTGCTTTTGAATCAGAAGAAGACGAAAGTATAAAGAGCGAGGAAGAGGACGGACCCGCAGGAAGCAAAGAGGCAGAATCGAGATCCCCCACTGCTCCCAACGAGTGGGAGGACTGTGACTTTGTAAGTACTTCAACAGAAAATTTCAAAATGTTGATGGCATCAAACTTACATTTACTCCAACTGATTTGTTTTTGGAGCAAGATGGCCATGATAAGCTACAAGAAATATTGTGTGTACAGTACTGTATATACTGCAGTATCTGGTTTAAGAAATACCAGAATAAAGTCCACTCAACAAAAAGGGGTGATAAAGAAAACAAGATTGATGATGAGCAAGATGTTAAAATCAAGATTCCATTTTATTTTTATTTTTTCTAAAAAACAAAACAAAACTATAAAAGCAATAGATGAACACTGCAACAAAGCAAAACAATCAATTTGATGATGCTTTGACTCAGGATTGGAAAGAAAACATAATATGACTAGCTTTTGGTTAGCTAATCAACTTGGCATTTATGTACATAAATTTGAGGGTAGAAATCTTCCATGATTAATGTGTCCAAAGGTGTTAAAAAAGTGTCTGTTGTGGCGCAGGCTGAGCTTGAGGCTCTGGACAGCTCCCTGCAGGAGGAGCAGAGCAGCCTGAAGGAGCAGAAGCAGCAGCAGGAGCGCATGGCAACCACGGTCACTGGGCAAATGTATCTGGAGAGCCAGGTCAGTTCAGGACACCCAGAGAGACACTCGAGCCTTGTCGGTTCGTCACTATCTGTCCTTCCTCCATTCCACACGTAGACAGTGCGTGAGCGTCTAGCAGTGGTGTCAAACGTTACGGCCTGCGGGCCAAAATCAGCCCGCCGGAGGGTTCGACCCCGCCAGCAGGGTGACATAGTGTGAAAATTACAAAGACAACAGCAGACATAACACAATGTTGAGACCCAGAACTAAATGGCATATGGCATAAGTTGTCCGCCAGATGGCCTGCCCGATGTAACTCTCACCATTATTCGGGGTTTGGACCAAGCACAGGAGCCACACTTCACACAAAGTCGCTCTCCTGTGGCTGGTTTGCAGCAAGTACCACTGCTGAGGGAATAAAATTTGGCACCACTATGAGACTCTTTGTGGCAAATTTGTGCGATCACTTTTCTAGGACAACTTGGATGAATCACAACAAATGTCTATCAGGTCATAAATAAATTACAAAGATCTTTCATAGCTGAGATCTGCGATGCAATAGTGAAAATTAGCAACCGTATTGCCGGAAAAATAGCATTAACATCCAGTTAAGCAGATGTCAAACAGCACTATGACACACAAATGCCGTCACTTTACAGTCTCTTTGCTAAACATTCCCAAATCAACTGTCAGCCATCTTATATTTATGTCTCAGTGTTGATGCAAAGTTGTGCCAAGTCACCTTACCTGCTCCCTGTCAACACCTGTTTCCGTGTTCCACTTACTACTATTCTAAATCTGGAGTAATACAGCTCACGCTTTGTGAAGGTGAAGGTATTTCTCACATGCTTACGGGTAATTGCGGGTCGCCGTGGGCATGTAAACATCAATTAACATGGCTGCATGTTGAAAATTATTTCGCACAAAAAAGACAGAAGACCACTTAAGTATCTTCCTGTTAACTTCAGCCTGAAGCAGCTTTTGTTATGCCATATGCAGCATTAAAACAAATAGTTCAAGAAATTAATCTCATATACTGTACTTAAACGTGCTTGAGCTGTACCTGGAGAGGGGGAATATCAGCCACAGCTCTGAATGGCATAAATATGCCTTGTGGAATCTATATCAACATATATTTTAGTGTGTGATTTGAGACTCACTTGAATGTTTAAATTCAGAGTTATGTAGACTCTTTTCTATTTCTGAATAATTTTTCCATACCAGGAGCTGCTGCGGCTGTTTGGCATACCTTTCCTGGTCGCGCCCACAGAGGCGGAGGCACAGTGCGCCGCATTGGACCGCGCCGACCAAACCCACGGAACCATCACGGACGACTCAGACGTGTGGCTGTTTGGAGGGCGACACGTCTACAAGAACTTCTTCAGCCAGAACAAATATGTGGAACACTACCAGTGCAGTGACCTCCAAAATCAACTGGGTCAGCAGCACCTGTTGAAAGTTTCTTTTATGTGTGTGTGTGTCTGAGCGTGCGTGCGCGTCCGGTTGATCTAACCGAGCGCTGAAATAAATTGGTGGGCGTTAATGTCCATGGGTATATTCGATGACAGTGTTTACATTGCGCAGCTCAGGCACAGGAAATTTTAGTGGTGATGACCGATGGCATCCGTCCGCATCTCAACAAGTGCTTTTTCTAATCCCTTGTTTGCAGATCTGCACAGTGGGAGTGGGGCTTAACTGTTGCCTTCTCTGTCGTCCACTGTCCTTCCTGTCCCTCAGGTCTCGACAGAGCAAAGATGATAAACTTGGCCTATTTGCTGGGTAGTGACTACACCGACGGCGTGCCGGGGGTCGGCCACGTGACCGGCATGGAGGTGCTGAATGAATTTCCAGGGCCAGGTTTGGAGCCGCTTGTGCAGTTCAGGTGCGTGTGTGTGAGCATGCAAGAATGCATGTGCATGTTTGCAAGATAGATGGGTTGTTTTGGTGATTCATTAGTACCGGTCGTTAGTTTTTATTCGCTCTTCTGGCCTCTAGGCAAGGCCAACATTCATTAAATTACCAGTAGCTATTTATTTGTTAGAGAATGGTAATGTATTAAATGTACCACAGTTTGCATCAAAAACATCTTAAAAGAAACAGCTGGACAATTTAAGATCAGTTTTATTTTATTTCACCTGAGCAGTTTTCAGAAAATGCTTAACACTCCGGTGCTGCTATTTATATTTGTATTTGTTTTGTGTTTATACAGATATTTATACCAATTCATACCGATATTTGTAATGTACATATTGTGTTTTTCTATATTCTTCTGTATGTAGATCCTCTCTTCTTCCTCTTCCTTTTTTCTATTCAAACTACTTGCACCGGAATACAGAACCTTAGTTTCATTACACCATTCAACTGCTGTAATAATAAAAAAAGATTCCTGATTCCTGATTCCTGATGTCAGTTTTTAAGACCAAAGCAATATTCCCCATCTGTGGTCTCCCTTCCCTAGTCAGTGGTGGTCAGAGGCTCAACAACATAAGCGACTCGTGTCAGACCCACGAGACTCGAAGGTGAAGAAGAAACTGAGGAAACTCGAACTGGTGCCCGGCTTTCCGAACCCAGCGGTGGCTCAGGCTTACCTGCATCCCTCTGTCGACCAGTCGGACGGCTCCTTCAGCTGGGGTCGCCCGCAGCTCGACATGATCAAAGAATATCCTTTTGCTCCAGTATGAGAGGGAAAGTGAGAGTGACCCGTCTGCTCACCTTCTCTGGTGCACTTGTGTCTTTAACCCATCTTACATTCTGTATGAGTCGATTTGGTTGGACCTGGCGGAAAACAGACGAGACCCTTCAGCCAGTGATGAAACAGCTCAATAGCCAACAGGTGACGGAATAATGTGATTGAAACGATCAGCCTACTGCATGTCTAGACTTTTTCAAAAACAAATACTGTTCTCTTCATTGTCAAAATGTATCTATTGTTATTCAAGTCACAAGGACAAACTAGGGTTTAAAGTCAAACAAATTACCACATGTTTTGCTGTTCTTGCCTAGAGACCACTGCTGTGATGTGGCAATACCCGATGTTTAAAATGACTATTATCATTTCTAGTCTTGTGCTTAAGAGTCAGTGATTGTGAATATCTGTTGACAATGCCCTTGTACATGTGTATTTAATGTAAGGCTGTGATGTGAGACATTTTTTCGGCTCTTTCTATTACTCCTTAGACTCAGCTGCGGATCGACTCCTTCTTCCGTATGGAGCAGCAGGAGAAGCAGGCAATACGCAGCCAGCGACTGCGGCGCGCAGTCATCTGCATGAAAAGAAAAGAGAGGGAAGGAGGGATAAAGAACAGTGATGGCAGCGAGGAAGAAGAGGAAGTGGTCTCCCCTGTCAAACCAAAAAGAGGGAAGGCAGCAAGCCAGACTCAGAAGAATGGGGAGAAGAAGCAAGAGGTAGCCAAGGTGGGAGGAGGGTTTCTGGGGTCACAGTGTAGTCCAGAAGCTCCGGTCACGCCTCTGAAGGAAGTCAGCCAGCAAGGCCAGCAAAGTCCAGTCCCCGCTAAGTGTCGCCAGGCTCCTGAAAGTGAACCTGCACCACAGGTGAGGAGGAGCAGCAGCAGCAGTGGCAGCTCTGACGAAGACGACGACACTAACAGCAACGTTGCTATGGTGAGGGCCCGATCCGTCTTTGAGGGCAAAGGTCGAGGTCGTGGTGCCAAACACACTCGAGGGAGAGGAAGAGGAAGAGGAAAGGGAAAGAAAGTGGCCGAAATGAACTGCGGACTAAGTCTTATACGCAAACTACCTCAGTGAGCGAGTGCTCTGTCACAGTCGGAATCATGTCTTTCAAATGAATTTACATATTTATGGCAGAATGTAAATGTTTGGTGGAACAATAATGATATCAGTGTATTAACACAGATGAATTGAGTTCATGAATTGCCTCATCCTAAAAAGAAACAAAAAAAAAGCTCTGTATTGGTGACGAAGGTGACCTTTTTAAATAAATATCTTTTTATGTGCTTTTTAAAGGACATCATTTCTCCCATGGCACTGCATGAAAATGTCACTTTGAAAGGAAAAAAGAATAATATTACAAAAGTGCACAAGAACGTAGTATTACATTGACAATACAGTAACAGAACTACAATTAATGCCAGAGTATGAACCGTAAATATTTAGAAATTCATTGTATAGTATTATGTAGTATTGCAACGGAATCCCATCTCCATATGTGCTTTGTATCTGGTACCTAGTACTGTCTTCATATCTTAATATGTTACCATTCTACTATACTTGAAGTCCCTCCGTTGATCTCTTGAGTCAGTTAAGTATTCTCGTACCTTTGTTTCTGTTCTGTCGTTTGAGCTGCCAGGGTTCCAAATTTCCTGGGTCAATACATCATTGGCTCAATAAAGTACCCACCCAACCTAGCCTAACCCAACCTAGCCTAACCCAACCTAACGTAACCTAACCTGATTTAACCTGACCTAACCTGACCTAACCAATGACGACAGGCATCACACAGGATTCATAAATGATAAATGCTAGGTTTGTAGTTTTGCACATACACCTCATCCCCCTTTGACCCTGATTGAAGGATCATAAAATACAGCTGATGTCATTTATTTGCGAGTGTAAACATCGACCCCTCCCTGAGCTGCCACCTTAACGTGGTGGAGGGGTTTGAGTACCCGAATGACCCTGAGAGCTATGTTGTCAGGACCCGGAAGTGGACTCGCCCATCACCCAAGCTGAAGTCACCGCGGTAGTTAAAAAGCTACACGGTGGCAAGGCGCCGAGGGTGGACAAGATCCGCCCCGAGTATCTCAAGTCTCTAGATGTTGCAGGGCTGTCATGGCTGACACGCCTCTGCAACATCGCATGGCCGTCGGGGACAGTGCCCTTGGACTGGCAGACCGGGTTGGTGGTCCCTCTGTTTAAGAGAGTGGACCGGAGGGTGTGTTCCAATTACAGAGGGATTACGCTCCTCAGCCTCCCCGGGAAAGTCTA
>OMPJ01046083.1:4749-28913 GCA_900312935.1 Carapus acus | reverse complement strand
AAAACTGTACCATTGCCGCAGTTGTGGGGAGCAGTGAGGACATTTGTGTGACTGACAGGTCAGCCTCATTAGTAGGTTGAACACTGGAACTCTTGTCCTGAAATTAGTCTGTGAAACAAAGGAAACACTTTCAGCCAGGAAACAAACATGAGGGGAAGATATCCAGACTTAGTCTGTCTCTCTCCCTCCCTCTGTCTGTCTGTCTGTCAGACAATCCCTCCACCTATCTCTCCGTCTCTCCTGCCCTCTGGCTATCTGTCCCTCTGTCGCTCCCTCTCTGTGACTCTATGTCCATCTGTCCCTCCCCCTCTCTTTTTCTCAATGTCTGTTCGTGTCTCTGTCCCTTTTTCTGTCTGGTGCTCTCTGTCCCTCCCTCTCTCCATCTTTGCCTCCCTCTGTCTCTCTGTTTGTCCCTCTGACTCTCCCTCCCCCCGTCTCTCCCCCCGTCCATCCTTCCGTCTGTCTCTGTCTCTCTCTTGTAGGCTCTGTTAGACTAAGTAGGTAAGATCTCACCTTTGAAGTCTCTCAAATTACTGCAATAGGCTGTAGTTTTTGTGTTTTTTCCCCCCTTTTTATGCCTAATCAGCATTATTAATGAAGTACCAACGAATATTGCCGATATCACAACAATGACTGTGACGATTCCAGGATGAAGGCGTTTTTCCTCTGAAACAAACAGAGCAAATGGAAGTGGAGACCCAAGTAGAGCAACAGAAACCATATGACAGCTTAACATCTTCAGCCTGAGCAGCTCAGCTTTGTGGAGACTAGTAGCAGAGCATCAAGCTCCTCCTCCTACCTGGACTGTGGCTCCTGCTTATTGTTACAAAGGTGTTGGAGACAAAGGTTCCTTCAGGGTTCCTGAGCTCGCAGGTGAAGATGCCCTGATGATCCTCAGATGAAGCTGTCAGTGTGAGGTTCCCTGAGGAGGACACCTTCACTCTGCTCTCCCACAGCTTTGGGTTCTCAAAGTGGACCACACCATCAGTCTGGGTCAGGATGGTCTCCTTGTGGTTGAACCTCCATGTGAGGCTGGAGATGTTGTGGAGATGGTTGGAGGTCACACAGGGGATGGACGTGTTAGTGCCAGAGGAGACGAGGATGGGAGCTGAAATGATGAAGACATAACAGACCCTATCAGAGGACTCATACCTCCACCAAGGTGCAGACTGATGCACAAGCTCTGCAGTGTGAGCCTGAGCTGCTCTACTCACTCTGGTTCCTCACGGTGCCGTTCATGCTGCTCTGCTGGGTGCTGATGGTGCAGATGTAGTCCAGACCTTGTGTGGTGCTCTCACTGAGAGTCAGAGTGCTGCTGATGGAGAACAGCTCCTGGGAGGTATTCTTTATGGTGGAGTTAGTGAAGGATTGCATGGTCTCTGGGCTGGAGAACCAGCTAAGACTTGGCTCAGGGTAGATCCAATCAGAGCTGCAGGTGATTGTGTTGTCTGCCTGCTCAATGTCCACTTTACTGACTGGAACTGTGGAGGACAGAGGTCAAAGGTCAATGCCAGATCCTGTGGGAGCATAACAGAAGACAGTGTCCCCAAGGAGTCTGGAGACACATCAGACCTCCTCACTGCTGCACTCTCACACTTATAAATGTACAACCCAAACTATGGAATGAGAAATTTGTTGACTGATGTTTATGTTCCTCCTCGTACGTCCTCTTACTGTGTCCCTGTGTCTCACCTTGGACACTGAGGATGATGAATTCCGTCCTGTCTCCACTGGTGGTACTGGAGTGGCACTTGTACCTTCCCTGGTCCTGAACCTGCACCTCACTCAGTGTCAGTGAGGCGTCTCCTGAGGAGATCCTGTCCTTAGACAGAGACGTCCGACCTCTGAAGCGCTCGTCCTGATGTCCCAGCTGGTCCTGTTTGCTGTAGTAGGAGTGGACTCTGACCTCTCTTGAGTCCATGTGAAACCAGTGGATGCCCTCCTGAGCACCAATGAGTAGAGTACATGGAAGTGTGCAGGTTTCCATGGCAACACAGGACACCTCAGAATCTACAGATGATGATAAAAATTTATTGTATTATTGTATCATAGTGCAGCTTATTTTCATGTTTTCAAAACCTTTGACTCCAGAATTCTTCCACTTCCACTCCACTAGGCTTGTACCAAGAGTGTCAAACTCAGATTTTCAGTGGGCCAGAATTCAAACGTGGGACAAAGTCAGAAGCCAATCTCGATAATCATTAAAAAATAGACTGATATTGTGCATGTTTTCTTCTCTTCCATATGTTTGGATTTCTAAATTCCCCCTTTTCTTTAGGGCCACCAGCGGGGATCACAGCAATTTCGATGTCTGTTTCTTAATATCCTTTTTTTGGTTTTCTTTTGTTTTGTTTTGACCACACTAGTAGTGAAACTTCACTTGATCAGTACACATGTAGCAGCTCTCCCTGTGACGTCACAATTACACGCAAATAGTGGTTCAGTGTCAGAATAAGCAAAGTAATAGTTAACTGATTGTTGATATCCAACATTAACAGGCAAAAAACACATACCAGACATAGTTACAGAGAAATATTAGTTATGGGGGGAAATGTGAATTGGCATGATTAATGATCAGCATGACAGAGTAATACAAATTGCAACTAAAATAAAATCCTATCTCTTCGACCCTTGCTGCCTCATGGCACGAGTATTTGGGGCACATCTGTAAAGGTATGTATCATTATGAGATATAAGAACTATGAAGAGCCTCAGACACAGTAAGGCATACTGCAGACAAACTACTGCCCGAACAGCACACTCATGGCTGAGGTGGCCGGGTGGACAGTCAACAAATCCAACAAACAGGCACTCGAAATAAACCAAGCTGACTTGGTGACTTGTAAATAGGCAAACAAAAAAAACAATCTTTTCTCCATCCCTAATCATAAACAGGAGAAAAAGATTAACATTAATTGCCTCTGTTTCCTACAGCAACCCGGCAGGACACTTACCCAATCAATGGAAAGTGGCAGCTGCATTCTTTAGACCAGAGTTCACAAACTCAAAAGACCCGAGGGTCAGATATGATTATAACAGTGTATTGGAGAAAGTGATCGGGGGTAACAAAAGCAGAAATATCCGAGGCACACGGTGTGAGAGGCACCGGCCAGTATTCCTTTAAGAAGTCGAATTTTGACATGAACTTAGTGGACCCAACCTGATCTACACAGTCGTCCCCTGGGTAGTGGAAAGGAGTCAGACTTTGTAATGGCATTAACTTTGCGATAGTCGGTACTAAACCGACTAAGTTTGATCTGCTTTAGGGACCATGAGAGAGGGTGAGCTCCACAGGCTAGAGCTTGGCACTGCAAAGCCAATCTCAAGGTAAGCGGCCTGCTTGGCCATTGCTGCTTGCTTACTGGAATTCAATCAATACACATGCAGCTATATTGGGCTGCGATCACCAACGTCCATGTCATGCTGCAGGACCGTGGTCAGCAATCTGACAGGTCAACACTTTCCAAGTACTCAACAATGAATTCGGGAATTCTATCAGCTCTGAAATGTTCATAGGACGATGATAATGTAAATATAACGTTATTGCCATTTTCATGTTACAATCAGCATAAGTTCCCGATAAGTTTACAAATATGAAAAAAAGAAAAGTACAATTTGGCGCCGTCACATTATTGACTGCTGCCTCCTCGTTCGTGCGCAAATGAAAAGTGAAACTACAAAAAAAAATTCGAAAGAGTTTGTTATATTTGTGATTTTCTTTGTGATAAATTCATTCAATTGTCTTTTTCAGACAAACTGGGTTCAAACTCAGAAGAAAATCAATTCTTTTGTGGGATTCGATGTCAAGACGATGAGACGAGACGATGACCGCTACACGTACCTCCACAGACACGAGGCGACGTCAACAGAAAAACGATGATGCACGCAAATATCGGAATGTTAGACATTCGCCTGTCCTTAAATTGGTATGCATGTGAGGATTATTTGGCGAGAGATGTGGCGTGACGGAGGCGGCGATGCTGTGCGTGTCTTCCGTATGTCCGAGCCCAACCTGGGCGCTCCGGAGCGGAAACGGCAACTCTTTTCCGGGGTTGTTGGGTGTGTCCAAAGACACCTCGTTAACATACCTGTAAAGATTCTCTGTTATAGATGTAAAACCTGGCGTCTGTGCTTTGAGGTGTAGTGAGTTGAAACTTAAAGGCTGTGAGTGTCCAGCTCAATATTAATTAATTATTTAGTCATTGGTCTATGTCGTGTTGAAGATAATGAGCCCGAATTAAGTCAGCAGTTTCCTCCTTTGCACACCTCAGTGATGCTGACTATCATTGGCGTGACACTGGCGTGACGGAGGCGGCGATGCTGTGCGTGTCTTCCGTATGTCCGAGCCTAACTTGGGCGCTTCGGAGCGGAAACGAAAACTCTTCCGGGGTTGTTGGGTGTGTCCCCAAGATGCTTTTTCAAATACATGCAGAGCATTATAAATTCAATTCAATTCCATTCAATTCAACTCAACTCAACTCAACTTTATTTCATTTTATTTTATTTTATTTTATTTTATTTTATTTTATTTTATTTTATTTTATTTTATTTTACTTTATTTTATTTTATTTGTACAGCGCCAAATCATAACAGACGTCATCTCAAAGCGCTGTCCAAGATAGGGCAGGTAATGAAGCTCCTCAATATGTTAACAGTCAATTCTGTTAGATGAACACACAGTGACCCAACATATCCCCAATTAGCAACAGTGGCGTGGAAAAGCCGTCCTTTAAAGGAAAGAAACCTCAGACATGCCAGGCTGCAGGTGGGCGGCAGATGGATTTGATCGGTTGAGTTGAAATTTTCAGTAGAACCTATACTGAGCTGCCATACTGATTGCAGGTGCTATAAAAACCTGTCGTCACAATTTTGGCGTGAAGTGAGCTGAAACTAAGAGGGTGTTAGTGTTCTGTCAATAGCAATTAGTTTGTAGCTGGAGTCATCAGTCCAAGTCACAGTACAGATAATTGTGGTAGCACACCCCTGCGATGCTAACTATCATTGGAATGAGACCTTGAATACTTTTCATCTATGTGATGGACACATACACACGCCTTTACACACGTCACCCTTTTGGAATATTGTTTGATCTTATTCGACAAAGTTGTCCCATCAGTTCTTTGGCACCTGACACAGAGCTGCTGATTGAGACTGCACACATTTAAAGCTCACTGCTCGGAATGATGCCACAATGTGAAAGTTTGTGTGAGATTCTCTGACTATGCGCCAGGTTTGCAGTGTGGGACATAAATGATTTCATCTGGGCAGTGAAGGTCTCACCTGCCTGTGCTGAGGATGGTAACACAGAGTGGAGCACAACACTCAGGCTGCTCACACATCTTCCTGCCTGTTTATCTGTGTGTGTGTGTGTGTGTTTGTCTGCGTGTGTGTGCGTGTGTGTGTCTGGAGTTGAAAACTCAAGTGCCAAAATATTTATGGTTTAACCATGTACAGTATATTAGAGGATTCTTACTACACACAGTATGTAACTACAGTAACCAAAGAATCTAAACAGGGAATTTATTTTGAGAAATAGAAATTGAAACTATTTCATGGAGGAATGCTTTGGCATCACAAATAGGATCTTGGAGAACTAGCTGACCTGCTCTTTCTCATTTTTTCTCTCTCTGTCACACATGTTACTAACACCACACCCACGCCATGTCCATTCCAACGTCCCTCTGTCCTTCCAATCATCCAACGAAACACCTGCTGCCCTCATGTCTTCCTTAACTCTATCCATGAACCTTCTCTGTAGTCTTCCTCTTCTCCTCCTGCCTGGCAGCTTAATCTCCAACATCCTCTGTCCAAGATGTCCACTATCTCTCCTCTTAACATGACCAAACCATCTCATACTAACCTCTCTGACCTTCTCCACATTAGTTGTCAGTCTGATGGTTAGTACCTGGTCTATCATTGGAACGTAAAAGAACAAACAATTTGCTAGGCATGTAATCCGAATCACACCAAGGGGAAAATACTCCACCAACAGCACATCAAACTACTAGTGACTGAGAGAAAAACATCTGTTAAAGCAAATACATGTTCCCTCTGTGGAGCCCTGTGTCTCTCACCTTTCACATTGAGGATGATGACGGTATCCTTTTGCTTGGTCTTTGTGCTAGTGTAGCACCGATACCTTCCCTGGTCCTGAGCCTGCACCTCCCTCTGTCCGTCCTCTGCATTGCATGTCCTGAAGTTGTAACTGGTCCCCCTGGTAAGTAGTAGGCGTGGACTCTGGCCTCCCCAGTACTCACATGGATCCAGCGAGTGATATCCTGAGCACCGGTCTGAAAGTGATATAGCAGCCCACAGGTTTCCATGGCAACACAAGACACTACAGCCTCATGGGCAGCTAATGTGTTTGAAATAGTATGATTTTGTTATCTTGGACATTACCTGATTTCACATTTTGCTCAATTTTATGTTCAGTTTCCTGGATTTTCAGTAGGGGATCTTGATTCGATTCTTTTTCGAATTTGTTCATTCATTTATTACAGATCATAATAAATTAATTGGCTTCACTCATCTTCCTCATTCATCACATATGAAATATGGACATAAAGTACTGGACCAAAGCCTGAGGTTACACAATTGTTTGCTATACATGAGGAGGGAGGTGATCCCTTTTCTACCCATCTTGACAATATTCCGGAGCTCTTTTCCAAAAAGAGATCACTTCCTTTCCCTATGTAAAGGAAAACTATTCAAAAGTGTCTGACTCAAGAAGTATAGACCACTGTACATCCAGAAGTTCTCAATCGAGGGAACCAAAGTACAAAACTGCTTCCCAATATTCCGGCGATCCTTCAAATTGTAAATAAACATCGAAACATTGGCAAGCATTGAAAACCGATCATCACCACAGACAGCTGTGGTGCTGTCATCATCACACTTAATGTACAGCCACATCAACTTCAATGCAATATTATCGTTTACAACAGTAAACACATCAACAATCACAGGACTATAAGGAACTAGCAATTTGCTAGTCATCTAATCAAAATCACACCAAGGCAAAAATACTCAAATGTCTATACCTCAAACATACTGGTGACTGATGCTAATGCTAATGCATCAGCGAAGTGAGGATCGTAGACAAGTTGGGAGGGAGTTGGGCCTGCTAGGAGACCATTGGCTTACTATGATGACAGAGTGCTACACAGCCAATAGGAGTCCAGAGATTGCAATTATGCATTGATTAAGAGAAGAAGAACCTTAAATAAAGCTAAAATATGCTTGTTTGTATGTTCAGCCTTCAATCCGTCTGCCCTCAGTGGCAACTGACACAATGTATGTGTTGCTTCTGTCTGTGAAGATAGCTTGTGCTATTCGTATGTATGTGATTCTGCGGATGTTCTCAGGTGAGGATGGATGCTCCGTCATCATCTTCATCATCATCATCACAGATTCATCTGAAGAAACATCAATTTGAAGACACCACATCATCCTCTCCCACAGCTAGGCATGCGCACACACTCAAACACACACAAGGACACACACTCGGTTACAAACGCACTCTCATGTGCACATACACACACTCAAAGCTCTTTACTCACCTTCATCTAATCTGCTGATCTTCTCGCTCTAGAAATCTTCCGACCAACCAAGACCACTATGGCAATGACCAGGATGACCAAAACAACTGCTCCGACGATACCGAGGTGATTGGTTTGGTTCACTATGATAAACAAAGCAAATGTGAGTGGAAACCTCAACAGAGCAACAGAGGCGGTTCAAGTGCAGAATGTCCTCATCATTAAGCAGCAACACTTTGAGACAAAGGAGAGGATGATGAGGATGAAGGCCATAACCCAGATTGTCCACTGGCTGATGCTGATCAGCGCTGAGACTCATCAGCCCACAATCATGAGGATCTCAACTTTCAGACACCATCGAGCTCCTCCTCCCACCTGGACTGTTGATGTTCACAAAGGTGTTGGACACAAAGGTTCCTTCAGGGTTCCTGAGCTCACAGGTGAAGATGCCCTGATGGTCCTGAGATGAAGCTGTCAGTGTGAGGTTCCCAGAGGAGGACACCTTCACTCTGCTCTCCCACAGCTTTGGGTTCCCATAGTGGACCACACCATTAGTCTTAGTAAGGATGGTCTCCTTGTGGTTGAACCTCCACGTGAGGCTGGAGATGTTGTGGAGATGGTTGGAGGTCAAACAGGAGATGGACGTGTTTGTGCCAGAGGAGACGAGGATGGGAGCTGAAATGATGAGGACATATCAGACCCCATCAGAGGAGTCATACCTCCACCAAGGCCCAGACGGATACATGAGCTGTGCAGTGTGAGCCTGAGCTGCTCTACTCACTCTGGTTCCTCACGGCGCCCCTCATGCTGCTCTGCTGGCTGCTGATGGTGCAGATGTAGTCCAGACCTTGTGTGGTGCTCTCACTGAGGGTCAGAGTGCTGCTGATAGAGACCAGGTCCTCGGGCGTCTTCATCATGGTGGGGCTGGTGAGTGGACAGTGTGGTGTCTGAGCTAGAGGACCAGCTGAGTCTGGGCTCAGGGTAGATCCCATCAGAGCTGCAGGTTATTGTGTTGTCTGACTGCTCAATGTCCACTTTACTGACTGGAGCTGTGGAGGACACACGTCAGAGGTCAATGTGAAGAGAGCCTGAACCAGGTTTATGTGATTTTCACCAGAGGTAACCCAAACCAAGCGGAGGAAAGGAGCGTATTCAACTTTCTTGGGTTGAGTTGTGAAAAGCTCAGATGCCCACTATTGTACATGTTCCCTCTGTGGGTAGCGGTGCAGACCCGTCCCTCTGACCCACTTTGTGTCCCTGTGTCTCTCACCTTGCACGTTGAGGTTGATGAAGGTCTCCTTCTTTCCTCTCTTTGTGCTGGTGTAGCACTGATACCGCCCCTGGTCCTGCACCCGCACCTCTCTCAGTGTCAGTGAGGCGTCTCCTGAGGAGACCCTGTCCTTAAACAGAGATGTCCGTCCTCTGTATCGCACGTTCTGCAGCTGTAACTGGTCCTCCTGGTAGTAGTAGGCGTGGACTCTGGCCTCTCCAGCACTGACATGGATCCAGTGAATGATTTCCTGAGCACCAGGCTCAAAGCGACAAGGCAGCAGGCAGGTTTCCATGGCAACACAGGACACCGCAGTGTCTAGGGCTGATAAAGCATTGAAAAAAGTAAGATTCTGTGATCTTGGATATTACATGTTTTCACATATTGCCCAATTTTATGTTCAGTTACTCATATTTTCAATGGTGGATCTTGGTCTCTACTTTTTCTCTATGTTCATTCACTTATTACAGACAATAATACTGCACCAGAGGCTTGAGGTGATACAAATTTAAATTTTTTGGTTAACTATGAACACAAATCCTCTGAGACAAACATAAGATCTGGACACATCAACTTCATTTGACATGTATTGGTCGAGAATACACCTTGCTGATGAAACAGTTACTGTTTCTTGGATGGACACACAGAGACTCAAAATATTCCCCCTTAACGACAGTGGCAAAAAAAAAAAAAATTCCATCATAAGGAAGAAACCTTGGGCAGGCCAGACTGCAGGTGGACGGCCAACTGCCTTAACCGGTTGGGTTCAGAGAGAGAGGGAAGGAGAGAGAGATAGAGAGAGAGGTAGAGAGAGACAGATGTGAATTGTTTTCAGAGACAAAAGCGTTTGATCAGTGTTTTACTCAGTGATACATGGTGAGGTTCATGGTTGTAGAGGCCCCGACTTCATCAAAATCAGATTTGCAAACATGTGAACCCTGCAGAGTAGCGTGTTCACCATTTCATTGGCAGTAGTTCATGAGTTATGTTTTAGAATAGCTTATTGCAAATCATTGGAAAAATATAACCATTCAGTAGTTTTTTTTATTCTACATATTTCCCCATGATGACAGGTGAAGCATCATCTCTACCGCCTCCCCTGACTACATGTCACAGGTTCCATTGTATGAGTAAGCGTGACAGAGTGAGAGAACAAGAGCAGCAACATACTCAAGAATCCAGTGAATCTCCAGCAAATCAAACAATATTCAAAGTTCTCTTCCTCATTACGTTGGTCACAGTTTTTGTGTTTTAGTGTTTCTCTGTCATGCCTGTTATGGCTGAAAAGCTGCTGTGTGAAACCTCAATGTGTGACCTCACTATTCACAATGACTTCATGATGACTGAAGATAAAGTGAAACTTGTAATGGCCACTAAAAACGGAGAGGTTTATGAGGGATCATCAGACCAGATCAAAAATTTGAGAACAGAAACAAAACAACAAACAAACAAAATAGCAACACACAAACAAAAAAATTAACTTAAACTAACTTAGTGACAAACCAACAAACTCAAACTAACGTTGTGACAAAACAACTAACACAGAAACAACAAGCTTGGCAACAAAACAACAAATTAGATTCCTCTGTGGACTCTGAAATGTTCTGCTGTGACACAAACTGATTGCAGTCAGGCAGTGAAGGGCTCTCTTACCTGTGCTGATACATGACGACATCCACAGAGCAACAAGGACAAACACAATCTTCGGGACCCCGGACATGTCTGTCTGTGTGTGCGTGTGTGCGTGTGTGTTGATTCTGAGTCTTTAAGTGGAGGCACTCCACCCCACATATCTTAAGCATCTCTGACTGAAATATTTGTAGGTGTGTACTTAGTGAGGCTGGCATGCAGTCTTCCTGCCTAGGCTTCTGGTAAATGACGTGAAGATGCCAATGGGAGCAATTATAGCAAAGCATGTACTCAAATGCTATTATTAAGATACACTAGTGTCCTCATTTTCAAAATGAAATGATCAATCTCCGTCCCTCAGATGTGCTCAGCTTTTAGGGCAGCATTGGGAATGAATCAAAATGACATATAGCAGTTATCCAAAATGGCTTTAATTAAAAAAAAACAAACAAACAAACAAAAAACACACACACTTGAAGCTGATGTTTCATAGTTAACCCTTAGATGCACTCTTGGGGTCAAAAATGACCTCAGGGGTTGTTACTTCTCAAAATCTTTATGAAGAAAAATTGTAACATATTCATATTCGACACACTCCTCATTGGACATGTTTGGGACATTAGGCAATATTTTTCTTTATTTCTTCTCTCTCATTTTGAAAAAATTCTCAATATTTTGAGAATTTTAATTGGGGTCAAAAATGATCCCACTCATGTAAGAGTGTAGGTATTGGTAGCTTGTGCATCCAAGAGTTAAAAGAATTCAATAAGGGCAGAGGAAAAAGATCACACTTGAGAAATAAACTGAGCTGAGAGGATAAGATCATCTTTTGCAAATCCTCAAAGTGGGGGTGTGAGGGTCGGTGATTCCAATAAGTCAATGGGAAAGTCAACGGAAAAAGAGAGAGTAGTGATATGCAACAAATTCAACTCTATCAACAATAAATATTGGCAAATATATTGCCACATTGAAATCATTTGCAGAGTGTGCATACTTCAACAGCACAAACAAATCATCTGTAACACAACCCCAGTTAACACAAAACGGAGAGACCATCAAAGCAATGTAGTGCCATTGAGTAACGTAACCAGCCATCATAACTGAGCAGTAGTAAGCAGTAAGAGTAACCGAACTTGGGCAAGGCATGAACATGATGTGGAAAATAAACTGTATCATGTCCGATGGCACACCTTAATGACTCTATCTCAATGAATGATGACAATGAAGCAGGCGCACAGGAAACCTCTAAGACATATTGAAAAGGGAGGAAAACAGTGCCAGGACTACAAGAAAGCTGAAACAACTTGACCGGGGAAATCTGTGGATCACTCAGGATCCTCCACTACATTCTAAGCAGCCAGGATGCTGATCGTTTTTTCAAACCCATTTTTAAAAATTGTCAATGTATATGAACATTTCCATGGATACGAGTATCCATGGAAATGAATGAAACATCAAAATTGTGATTCTCTTGAAATGTAACAAATCTCATCTTACAATCAATCCATCAACATCTCTGCTGATGGGAGAGTTCTCTGTGTGTGATGGTAATCCATCGTCATCATCACCATCATTGCCGATTCATCTGCAAAGCAAAAGACAAAACAATGTGAAGACATCAGTTCAGCCACAGCCACAGCGAGGGACGTGTTCACACTCAAACACACACTCAGTAACACACAGACGCACTCTCGTGCTTGCACAAACACACGCTCAATGCTTGGAGGACTGCAGCTTTATACTCACCGTCATTTAAACAACTGCTGATTTTCTCCCATAACAAATCTCCCGCCCAATCATGACCACTATAGGAATGGCCAGAATGACTAAAACAGCTATGAGGATGATGCCGACGTGTTTGGTTTGATTCTCTGAAACAAACAAAACAAATGTGGGTGGAAACCTCAGAGCATCAACAGAGGAGGTTCAAGTGCAGAGTGTCTTCATCATCACGCAGCATCACTTTGGTCAAAGGGGTGAAGGAGACAGAGGAGAAAATGATGAGGATGAAGACATTAATGAAGACCACTGAAACTCATCAGCACAGAGCCTCGAGTGTTTGAAGGTGTCTGAAGGTTGATGGTGTCTGAAAGTTTAGATAAACCTTCAGACACCACCAGCAAGCTATACCCTTACCGAGACTGTTGATGTTCACAAAGGTGATGTTCACAAAGGTGTTACAGACGAAGGTTCCCTCAGCGTTCCTGAGCTCACAGGTGAAGATGCCCTCACAATCCTCAGATGAAGCTGTCAGTGTGAGGCTCCCTGAGGAAGACACCTTCACTCTGCTCCCCCACAGCATTTGGTTCTCATAGTGGACCGCACCATTAGTCTGATTCAGGATGGTCTTCTTGTAGTTGAACCTCCACGTGAGGCTGGAGATGTTGTGGAGATGGTTGTAGGTCACACAGGGGATGGACGTGTCAGTGCCAAAGGGGACGGCGATGGGAGCTGAAATGATGGCGACATATCAGACCCCATCAGAGGAGTCATATCTCTTACAGGGCCCGGTGTGTCAGACACTCAACATGTTTACAGCGGTGATACACACAGACACCAGGAGAGGGCGCCACATTCAATTCCCACAATCAACAAATTTCCAAGGACACTCAGACTGAGCTCTCAGACATTGAAGCATATCTGAGTCTGTCTGTGTCCTGATGTTGAACCAAAGATCTCCTGAACAGATCCTGCATGACAACATAATCCCCTCTGACCTTCCTGATAAAGGTGAGATGAAGGTGATAGACTAGGACATGAGCTCTGCAGTGTGAGCCTGAGCTGCTCGACTCACTCTGATTCTTCACGATGCCGTTCATGCTGCTCTGCTGGCTGCTGATGGTGCAGATGTAGTCTAGACCTTGTGTGGTGCTCTCATTGAGGGTCAGAGTGCTGCTGATGAAGAACAGCTCCTGGGAGGTCTTCATCATGGTAGGGTGAATGATGGATAGCATGGTCTGTGGCCTGGAGGACCAGCTGAGCTTTGGCTCAGGGTAGATCCCATCAGAGCTGCAGGTGATTGAGTTGTCTGACTGCTTAATGTCCACTTTACGGACTGGAGCTGTGGAGGACAGATGTCAGAAGTCAATATGAGGAAGCAGGTTTCTATGGTTGTCAGGTAGATATAAAGGAAGTAAGGGTATCTCTAAAAGAGATGGTCAGTTGTGTACCTGCCCCTCACATGAATTCTGCATTTCATTACAAAACATCTAACTGTGAGGCTGTGTGGCTCCCACCTTGCACCTTCAGAGTGATGATGTTCTCCTTGTTTCCTCTCTTTGTGCTGGTTTGGCACTTGTACCTTCCCTGGTCCAGGACCTGGACCTCTCTCAGTGACAGTGAGGCATTTCCAGACGGGATCTGGTCCTTAAACAGAGACGTCCGCCCTCTGAAGCGTTGATCCTGATGATCCATCTGATCTGTTTCGTAGTAGTAGGAGTGGACCAGCGCCTCTCCAGCATTCAGATGAAGCCAGTGAATGGCTTCCTGAGCACCAGGCCGGTAACTGCATGGTAGCAGGCAGGTTTCCGTGACAACACAGGACACCACAGTCTCTGTAGATGATAAAACATGCCAGAAATTGTGAGTACATGATTTTATGTGGGTTCACATTTCATGTTTTTTTAATATTTTGAAGGATTTTCTTTTGAATTTCCTAAATATTTCACTTTAAGATAATCTCTTGATCCTTGGGAAATAGTAATTCAGTTCATCTGTGTAAGAGCTGGAGTTTAAGAAAAAAGTGTATTGACTGAGAAGCAGACGAGGTTTCAATACACATATTAGACAATAGATAATGACAAATGAACATCGATTCTGAAAGATCACAAGCAAATGAAAGTATCACCTTTGTTAGGCATTAACACAATTTCTAAGTCCAAAGGGTAAAAAAAACAAATGAATAGATGGTAATTGGGTAGAAATATCAATGTCAAATCATGGTCACAACTTAATCCTCAACGTGGTACTCAAGTGGGTCGCCTTGAGGAATCTCCAGCTACACTACCACTGCTACAAATCTACAGCGGAAATGCTACAGTGCAAGACCACCACACTGTGGTAAAGAGAGTGCTGAGGGACCTCAGAAAATAGTCCATCTCTGTTAACTGTCGATGTGCAACCCAATACTGTCCACACTGGCAACCCAGATGGTAGATGGGGTCACTTGGTCTTTCAAATCATCAGCCATTTTCTTTGACTGCAGTTGGTTGCGCTCCACTTTATCAAAGTTGCTAATTTATCAATGGACAAAGTGAAGTTCAGGACCGCCAGCTTTCTGCTCTCTGTCGAGGCTGTAGCACTGCTCTAATAAGGACTGGTTTGTGTATATTTTGACATTTACATTTTGATAACGATTAATATTTCTCTTGAAAAACGTATTGCAATCCCAACATAGAGTATGCAGAGCACCGCAGGTATCTGGCCTAACCAGGCCTACCACATTCTGGGATTTACACATTCCTCCTTTGATGACCTGACTGTAATTAAGCAAATCTACACTTAACATCTTATTTGACAGGCTTGTGTTGTAATTTACGAGTGCAGCATGTATTATTGACAGGCGTGTTAAATCACCTGCACACTTATCATTTTTCTTGAAACCTGTTGACAGTGTTAGCCGCCGACCACAGAAACGGAACAGAGAGACAAATCGTGTACCTCAGAGCTGAAACATGTGAGGGTTCCTGGTATAGTCAGTATAGTCTGCCACCCTCCTCAAACAGGTCAGTCCCTATTCAGCAGGTCCCGTCTCTTGCTCATCTGTTGCTGAACTAGGCTAACAACTACTCAACACTCTCATTTACTTTTAATTAATTCAATTAATTGTTTTTTTTAAAGATGTGTGACCTTATGTGATCTGAATGTGAAGTGATGAATTTATACTTGCAACAATATCCACTAGATATGCTGTGAGTTAAGTTGACGTGTGGTTTCAATTTCAAGAAACAGTGGGAAGGATAATACAGATGGTTTTAATACTATCATCTTTATTATTGTTGTTGTAGTTATTGTTGTTGTAGTCATTGATGATGTGGTTATCTTAATCGTGTCACATCTATTCCTCAAAGTCAAGTTGCTCATGACCTTAAACTACGAAGAGCGCGTATAAAGCTCAGTATCTGCTTCCGTGTGCGTTTGAACCTGATATAAAGTGAAACTGACTGAAAAACTTGAAATAAATTCACTCGAAGTTGGATGTCGAGACTTACTTTCATTAGTAATTGATGAAAATATTATTTTATCTGGCCAGCTTGTGTTTTGGCACGGAGACAAACTGACTTTTCACGTGGGATTCGACCCTCAAAGTGAAAGTGTGGACGCAACGTACCTGCGCAGACACAGGGCGAAACCAGGAGAAGGAATACGTCACACACGACCCAAAGCAACCTATACATTCCACAGGATACGCGTGTTACAGTATGGGTGAATGTGTGGGTGTGTGGGCGGGTGGACGGGCGGGGTGATGGACCGTACACGTATCCCCTTAATCTCCGTCCAGATGACACCACCGCCGTGCGCTGTTGCGTTGCCACATTAGTTGATTTCCCGCCCGATTGCCAACTTGTACACGATAGTTTCACACACGTCACCTTAATCGTGATAAATCAGCCATCTGTTTATATCAAAATTATAATATATAATTATTTACAATATTGCATTACTCAGACACAAGAATTCTAAACTGGTATTTGTGAGACAGGAGGCTGAGCTGGAGATAAAGATGCTCAGGTCCTCTTTGAGTGTGACCAGGCAAGACAGGATCAAAATAGAAATCAAAGGCGCAGCTATGGTGGAGCCATCTAGGGAAAGGGTCAGAGAGGCAAGGCTGAGGGGGCTTGGTCAAGTGCAGAGCAGAGATTTTGAAAAATTTGAGGCAATAAGAATTTGCTCACCTGATCAGAGAAACTAACTCACTTGTCGATGATGCTCACTGCAAGTTTGGGAATTCTGGCAGAAAACCTGTCAGGGGTGCCAGAACAATAGGATATCAATAATCTTATACAATCTTAGAATTTTTTTGTGTATATTGGAGGATGCAGACAATTCTTCATTTTACATTAGGGAACACAGGAATACAAACCCAACGTAAAGAGTTAAAACAATTTTGAAAGGCACAGTTAATGTTGTGTACCGATGCTTTTGCTGTACCGATGGGAGCTGGTGCTGTTCAAAATACGATAATAGATAAAACATGATCAAAGGACGAAAACTTCGTTTCGTCTATGAATGATATCTGTGGTCTTTGTTTTCTCTATTCATGTGGGAAAAGTGTCAGTGAGATCTGGCAACCCATGACATTTCCGCCTTTTTACTTGCCGTGACGTAAAGATAAATGTCACCGTTTTGCGCCCAATGTTTGGGTCGGGACAGGTGTCGCGTTGATTATACGTCATCAATGCTGCGTCTCTATTGGTTGTTCAGTAGTGGGTGACAGGGGCAGGTATACTTTACGGAGCCCGGCAAGTGAGACATCCGTCCGCGGTATCTGACAAGGTCACCGTGTCTGTGCATAGTTTGCCCCTAGTCATACAGCCGTAGCTTTCTGTGAGTGTGTCTAATTGTACACGCTTCAGGTTGTTGCGGCGCGACCAAAAACGGACTCGTTGTCATCCATTTTTGTTGCGGTGGGCTGCGGTTAGGGGGGGGTTCGGTGTTAGGGTCAACGTTACCTATGTTTTAAGAAGAATCTGTGACCGACCTCATGCTGCTGGGGTTGATAAAGGAGAGGATATCCTCGGCTCAGGAAAGCGGTTACCACCCCAGCACCACGGCACCCGTTAGAAGGATGTATCCAATCATCTTTGACCTTGTGGTCCAGCGGCCCTGCTTTGATGGAAAGATGAGATGTGTGAAGCCACAGCGACACACGCCTTCCTCGGGGCCTCTTCCTTGGAACTTGCCCGGAACACCTCCCCGTGATGGCGTCCAGGAGGCATCTGCAAAAGATGCCAGAACCACCTCAGCTGGCTCCTCTTGATGTGGAGGAGGTGCTGCTCTACTTTGAGCTCCTCCCGGGTGCCGATTTTAACTTGGTATATGTGAGACAGGGGGCTTAGCTGGAGATGTAGATGCTCAGGTCCTCTTTTGGTGTGGCCAGGCAAGGCAGGGTCAAAAATGAGATGATCAGAAGAACAGCTATGGTGGAGCTATCTAGGGAGAAGTTTGTCAGGATCTCAATCTCAGAGAAAAATCTCAGTTTGAACCCCTGTTTGATAAACCTCTGTTTAATAAACCAGAAGCACTTACTGAGACACACAAGGGAAGAAGCTGGAAACGTTCGGGACAGTCAGGTGACGTCAGTGAGGTGTCTCCCGTTGGCAGAGGCCCATGAAGCTCTCCCGCTGGTGGCCACCGCCATGGTGGTGGTAGTAATGATGGAATCTGACTGCATGGCACCAGGCAGGTTTACATGACAACAAAGGACACCGCTAAGTCTGCAGACAATGAAACATTCAAACAAATGTGAGTACATGATTTTGTGTTTGAATATTACTGTCAATGTAGTTGTCAGTCAGCATTACAGTAAACGTCTACATCAATACAAATAAATCCCAAGTGCAATAATCTGTAGAGTAAAACTGATTCGATTTGATTTAACTCAAGATATAAAAGGTAAGATAAAGTGCACAAATATCATTCCTTCATGTCAAACTGGAAGCGTTGAGCACATTTGTAACGTTACCATATTATAGCTGAATGTCTGTGTACCACAGTATGGAAGTTTTGATTTAGACAGCAGCAAGTGAACAGACGACATTGTCATCCACACCATAGAACAGAGGAATGAGGGTAAACAGGAGCAAGACAGAGAACATTTGCACGAATGACAGTGAGGCAGGTGGAGAGATGAAGATGAAGGAGTAGAGACAGAGATAGAAAAGGAAGTAAAAGTAGATAACAAGTCAATGTCAGTCAACAGTTCCAACTTTGGCACCACACCAACACATCAGTGATGGTAATTATCATAGCAATGAGACGTCTAATTACTATCATCATCTAAAGGTATTGCTGTGGACACGCACACCATGTGACACAGTGGCTGTCACTTTGCATCTTAGGACAATAATGCCAATATTTGGATGGCCCCCATTTAATATTAGAAGTTGCAAATATCCTGCTGCATTCAATTGGTGGGGAATGAATGTTGAGGAAGATAGGGGGATTCCGTGGGGATTCGGTGACACTGTGTTGTTTGGACCTGGCTGAGACTGGTCCAACACAAAGTCAAGAAATGGCAGAAACATCTATCTTCCTGTCTTTGAGCCCTCTCTGTAGCCCTCCTCTTTCCTTCTTTGTTGGAAAAACTAGGATGCGTCAGTCAGATCTGTCAACCTAATACTCAGCGCACAAAAACCAAGAATTCAAGTCAAAGTTTCTCACCTGTGCCCCTCATTGTCTTTTTATGAGGAGTGGACAACCAAACAAATGAATACTGTTAGCGTTTGAACACCACAATGGAAGATAAGGAGGAATCAGACTACACTGCATGACGTTACTACATCCAACAACTATCACAAATCACAGCCAGATCACAGACATTGATACAATCAGAGAGTCAACTGGGCGGCCTGGCTCCTCTTGCTGCAGCGCAAAGTAAAAACATGTTTGTAGTCACAACAATCGTTTCGGAGATGATATCTTTTATGAAAATCAAAGTTGCTCCTTCTGCTGTCTGAATTCCTTCACGTGTCAAGTTCATGCTCATGTTGTCGCCACAGAGGGAGGACAAAGTTAAGCTTAATCCACAGAGGAAATGCAGAGGTTCGTGTGGAATCCACTGATCAGCTCCCGTGTTCAAAAAAACTAAATGAACTTGCGAGATGAGTTGGGTATCTAAGATACAAACACATTGAGATGTCAGATTGTCAGTGAGGGTCTCACCTACCTGAGCTGTCTTGAGACGTTGTTGAGAGCAGTGTTACAGATACACTCATGTCCTGCTTGCCTCTGTGTGTGTGTGTATGGTGTGTAGGTGGAGTGTTAAACCAACAGCTCACCGTCAGAGCAGACACTCCTCCTTCCATTCCTTCTCTCAGCTTGTGCCAGGTAGATGAAGTGATGCTGAAAGTCTGGTTGAGAATGTGGGTGTGTCATGGAACAGACAATAATTAAACATCAAGTTGTAATTGTTGAAATTGCTTAACACATTGTATTCTTCAATACAATTCACACTAGTAAGTAGGAGGAACAAAGAAGGAGAGGGAACACACTCACTCAGGAATATTTTCTTACTGAAGAGCAATCATAGCCTTGGTATTGTGGTCATAATCAGAAGCATCCTGAGGAAAATAAGAAAGAGTCAAGGAAAAGGGCTGATAAAGAGCAAGATTATTATAGATTATGAAGGACTGACAAGTAGGGACCATTAAAATAAATGTATGTATCTTTATTCATATGTATTTCTTGAATTCATCGCTCATTAAATCCATTTGAATTTCTGTAACAGTCAGATGAAAGGAACGTGCGAATGAAGGCGTATCTGGCATCCAGATGGGAGGAGCAGCTCATTAGTATCCAGTTGGACAGTCAGGTGGAACTTGAAAAAGTATTTGAAGGATGCGGCTGGCTTGGTCTGCGTCACTTTGTCATCTATGTATACAGAGATATGAAGGAGTGTCCTCAAGAACGACTGAATCCTATCAGCGAGCTGCCCACTGCTCCTGAAATAATGAGGATGCCATTTCCCAGGCTCAGCTGGCTGTGAGGTAGACAGGCAGTGAGCAAGTTCCTCATCATGACACTGCACAGTACACACACACACATACGTATAAAGCCCAGCCTAGAAAAGAGCATGTGGACATCAGAGGCAGGCTGGAGGAGCAAGTTCATCCTCACCTTCAGTTTCAGGGGGAGTTGTGTGTGTTCAATAGAAATGATTAAAGGCAAACTTTTGCAGATTCACAACTCTCTTCCAGGTATTTGTTTTCTGAAGACCTAGAGATATGAAGATCCCATCCAGTGAGTCAGTATTTCTCCTCTCTGTTACTAAGGTGACCAACTCTTATTGAATGATGATTTCATTGTCTTCGACAACCAAGGTTTCAGACCCTCAGATCCTCCAGTCTGCAGCTCTGTGAAGAAATAAAATCCAAACTATGGTCTCCAGAGGAAGTGCTGACACTCATAAATATCCCCCACGTATGTACCAGTCCCATTGTGACTGTGTCTCTCACCTCACACATTGCAAGTGACAAGTATCAATTTTTCTTGGCTGATTAGGCTGTTGTGGCATTATCAGACACAGAAACAACACCGTGTCATGCACTTCATGTTCTCTCTAGTTTTTGGGTTGGCTAGCCTTGCACTTTGCAAGATCATGACTTGGTGTTACCTCTGTATTAAGTTAAAATTTTGCACGTTCTGTATTTCCTACATTCTGTATATCTAGTTCAGTTCTCCCCAACCTTTAATTTGGACATGGTCATTGAGCAGCTGTGACGTTCTTTGATATCAGTGGATCAATAAAGTATCTACTAACAAACCTACCCTCATTTTTTCATTTTTCACTGCAACAGGGTGATGATAAACACAAATGATTGTCTGAAATGGAGTTTCAATTGTTGTACAGCAAAAACCTCCAAAATAGCTTCGTGAATTGTGTTTTTGATCAAACGAAAAAAAAATGCATGAAAAAAAAAAAGTCATGAAAATGTATTCAGCGGAAGCTTCGAGCTTCATCACAGAAAACGGTCTCAAAAAGTACAAAATGGAAATGGTTGTCACGAGAGTCTGCTAACAACAGTGCTCAGGGGCCCCCTAGTGGTTGGAAAGGAGTGAATGCGCCTCGGTGGTACATTTCTGTGTGTGCGTGTTTCATCTACATCGGTTTGAGAGCAGAGGATCGTTCACATCCCGCTAAAACACAAATATAGAGAGCGGGTCGCCTTCCGCGTGCATGGCGCGAAAAGAGAGAACCGTGGCGCCATCTTGGAAGGGAGGGTGCGTGAGGATGGCTTTATAATCGGAAACTTAATATTAGTGAGAGGCAGCAGATGACAGCACACACATGAACACAGGCGCAAAAATTTTCTTTTCAAAACTCAGGAGGATATCATCAGAGTTAGAGATGCTTAATTTTCATTGTGCAGGGAAATTCCACCTACTGTACTCTAAGAATAGAATATCAAAGACTGAAACAAAAGTCATTAGTCACAGTACAAAGAGGTTTGATAAACTGAATATCAACATGAATATGTACTTTTATTCCCATATATTAACAGAATACGTATATGAATCTACATATTGAAGTAATGCGCAAATGTTTGTCATGATGGGGGAATGGTTCCCTCTGCTGTACACAGGCAGGAATGTTTAACCGAAACGGTCCCTGGTGGCTCATTAGAACTAAGTGAATCCATGGGCTCATGTTTGTGTTCGATTTGAAAACAAAAAACAGAATAACCAGTTGCTTTTTTTGTTTTTTCATTTTTGGTTGCCAATAGGAAGAGCGAATGATTCACGGATTCTATATGGCTCAATTGAAACCTTTTTCAATCAGAGGCTTAACACAAATGTTGAAGTGTCCAGACAAGGACAGAGTGGACAGGCTGGAGGAGTGTTTTCACTCTCCTCCTCATCAGTCTCTGGAGACAAGTGTATGTTTGCTGGACAACTGTACTGTAGTATGTACAGAAACTTTGACAAGTCCAAAACACGTGTCTGTTTCCCTCAGACGTTCTTCAAAGCCAGTAAACCGGGTGAGTCCTCTGTTATGAGTAGTTCATGAGAGAAAGAAAAGGCCGTCCTCTGCAAAGCAGGAGAGACACTTTAGCTGAGACACAAACCTGAAGAAGACCCCATCTCCATTCTGCATCCCACCATCCACTGTAGGCACACACGCACACACACACACCAGCAAAGCTCTAAACTTACAAGGTGCCTTATATTGCCGTAGACTTCGCTCCACCCTATAAATTTCCACACCAACAAAGACACTGACTACCACCAGGACCGTTATAGCGATGAGAGCTGGCAAAGGGATTGTTTTCTCTGAAACATATAAAGCATAATGAGTCAGCAAAACATCCTGACACCACCACCGTGACTAGCCATGGGTTGATTGTTGATCTCTACATTCAGGTGAGACAATCCTCAAGCCTGCCACCTCAACATGCCCTCTATACAGCATAAACTATCAGCAGTGCATCAAGCCCCTCTCCCCACCTGGACCAGGGCTTCTGTTCACAGGGATGGGGATGTTGGAGACAAAGGTCCCTCCAGTGTTCCTGATCCACTAGTGTATGTAGCAGTGCAGACCCACATCCTCCTGACCCACTTTGTGTCCCTGTGTCTCTCACCTTGCACATTGAGGACGATGAAGGTCTCCGTCTTTCCTCTCTTTGAGCTTGTGTAGCACTGATACCGTCCCTGATCCTGCTCCTGCACCTCTCTCAGTGTCAGTGAGGCGTCTCCTGAGGAGACCCTGTCCTTAAACAGAGACGTCCGTCCTCTATATTGCACATTCTGTAGTTGTAATTGGTCCTCCTGGTAGTAGTAGGAATGGACTCTGGCCTTTTCAGCACTGACGTGGATCCAGTAAATGATTTGCTTAGCACCAGTCTGAAAGTGACAAGGCAGCAGGCAGGTTTCCATGGCAAAACAGGACACCACAGTCTCATTGGCTGGAGAGTGTTGAGAAAAATATGATTATATTATCTTAGACATTACGTATTTTCACATTTTGCCCCAATTTTATGTTCAGTATCCTGGATTTTCAAAAGTTGATTTTAGCGAATATTTTTTCCACTTTGTTTATTCACTTGTCACGAATCCTAACAAATTTTCTTGCTTCCCTCAAAAGCTTGAGTTACACGATTAAACATATAATCAACCAAGGATGCAAACCTTCTGTGACAAAAATAAGATCGGATCATATCAACACCCTTTGACATCAGCTATTAGTAGAGAAAAAAATGGCTGATGTGATTCGTTTTCAGCGACAAAAGCAATTGATCACAACTTCATTTTTGAAACAAAGTGAAATAGAAAGAGGGAAGAATATAGAAGAACATGAGTGGAGAACATAGGAACACATGTCAGTTTCACTTTCTCATAGGTCCAGTGCCAGAACAAAGTCAGTGCCAGGTCGGGGGTGAGGGCACACATGTTTTTGTTTTGTGTTTCATTATGACTCATTATGTTTCATTATGACTGAGGACAATGTGAAACTCATAATAGATGTAGAAAAAGCAGGGGTTTGTAAAGGATCACTGTCCAGATTATGAGTTTCAGATCAGAAACAAAACGACAAACTAGAAACAAAGTAATACACAAACAAAATCAACTAACTTATAAACAAAACAACGAACTCACTCTAAAACAATAGAAACTGTTCCGTGAAGAGGACAAAAAATTACCACTCAAACAACAAAAGAGATCGAGAGAGATCAACATCAAGAGAGAAAACAACAAGCTAGATTCTCTCCTAGGTTCTAAAATGCTCTGTTAAGACACAAACTGATCTGAGGTGGGCAGTGAGGGCTTCACCTACCTCTGCTGACACGGAAAAGCCATACGACAACAAGGGTACAAACAACCCTCAGGAACCTGCACATCTTCTTGTGTGTGTGTGTGTGTGTTTGTGTGTGTGTGTGTATTCCCTCTGAGAGAGGCTGTGCACGCAAACGTACAGTTGCTGTCTGAGTGGAGGCACTCCAGCCCTCATATCTTGATATGAATATTTGTAGGGCGTGTACTCAGGGAGGCTGGCATGCAGTGATCCTTCC
>OMPJ01046082.1:0-16088 GCA_900312935.1 Carapus acus | reverse complement strand
GCTGCCTCACCTGTACACTGCCACTCGGCAAAAGATCCGCGCTGAGCTGGAGGAGGTGTCAGAGATATAATAAGCACATATTTTGTTTGTTAAAGATAAAAGTTTGTTTACGTTTGTTTACCTTTTGAGTAGGTTATGTCTACCACAGGCATTTAAGCAACACGTTTAATGTTTTATTTGCACTATGCTAAGATTTCTTTAAACAGTAATCTTTGTTTAGTTATCTGTCCCTAATCAGATCATTTAAGGTACTGTGAAGTTGCTGTTGCACTTTTGAAAACTTAAACCTGGGTAAAAGCTTGAAATTGCTCAATGACAGAGCCTCATTTACTTCTAACTTTGGATTGTTTATATGCATTTTTACTCTGAGGACAACCACAGCAATAAAGTACCACTTTGACAATATGTCAGATGTCTGCAGTTGTTTTTAAGTGCATTGAAAAAAAATCGAAAATCGAATCGAAAATCGAATTTTTCTTTAAAAAATCTGAGATTTTTTTTTTTAGGCCAAATCGCCCAGCCCTATTTCCTGTCAATAAAAAAAAAAAAAAAGGATGGTAACTACGTTTGACATTTGTGTTCTTGTAAACCTGTCCAAGTCCAGTTCTTTCACTACATTTGTTGTCTACATTTGTCTCATCCTTGGTCCCATCAACCTCAGCAGCTCCTGGAGTAATACTACAGCGTCCTTGAGTACAAATGGCCCAAACGTAGTATTCCCTTGGCCTGAAAAGTAATAAAGCGCATCAATCAAATCCCTCTGTGATTGTCCCCACAACACATGACAACGTGCCATATTATCATCAAAAGTATCAGAAAACATTGATTCGAGGCTGTTGGAGTGCGTGATCTACAATGACTGTTGATATTTATGAGGCCCCCGTCGGCTATAAAGTATCCATTCTTCCAGATCCAGGATTAATCCTTGGAAATGGATTTGCAGTTAATCTCTTCCTGACGTTAATCGCGGGCCATCCAGCCAGATAAAAACAGCCCAGACGCACAAATTGAACACAAGTCGTCTCAAGTCATTGTTTTGCTTTTCTATAAACTTTGCGTCTCGATCAGGCACGGGGAGTCATTCATGTATTCGGTGTGAAATTTATTCCACTGGTGTGTCTTCGCCAAAATAACTTCATAACATAAGAGCGCAACCCACAGCCGGAATTTTGAATTTCAGAGGGTGAAGTGTGGAGAGTGTCTGTGGTCATTATGAGGCCGATGCAGCTTCCCAGAGGGAGATGATTAAAGGCTAGCTGATTTGATGGACATATTTTGCTTCTATTAAGGTCAGATTTTGGCGAGTGGGACATAACAGGATGATTGCGGCCATATTCGTTAAGATGCACAAAACACCATCATGATATCGTCCCAATAATTGGATTTCACCTGTTTCTTTCTGACCTGAGGACAAGAGTTTTTACTCAGTTAATCATTGGGCTTTTGGACATGCTGTGCTCTGCTGCAGCCTCTCAGCACCTCCTGCTAATGATTGGGCTTTGTTATCAAGGTAAGTGGCGACACTTTGGGCACAAAAACACCTGCCTAACTAGTAGCATGATCCACAGTTCCATTAGGAATCCTCCCTCTAACTTGTAATACTTACCATATCAAAACTTGAAGTCATGTTGTATCCGTGATAATAAGCTCAGGCCAAATACGTCTGCATTCACAGTGGCGCCATCCGATTGAGGCTGGCCCACGGATATAGATTGCTGCGCTTCGTTAAAGACAAAAATAAATAAAAACGCCCTAAAGCACACAGAGAGAAATGTGTTTTTCTTTCTCAGAGAATCGCAGACGCTTGAGTGCCGCGCTGTGCACAGGGATCACGTCATGTCTCCAATTATACCATAAACCTGTCGTTTGCCGTTTTCGACTTGGTTCTTTGGTGACCCCACACCAGCGCATTCCACTCGGCCGCAAAGCAAACACAGACAAAAAATAAAGCGCAGAGCAAGCAGAGGGGCTGAGATCGCTTAGTTTTACAGCTACAAAAGTATTCCCATTGCTAGGCATCCTTATTTGTATCAAAGCGTTTTCCCTGTCCAACAGTCACACTTGCAGGCGGCTCTTGTGGAAGAAAATGAAGAGAATACGGCTCAAATGAGGTAAATAGATACTGACAAAACACCTGCTTGGATGTGTTGCTAAGCTTTGGACATTGGAGATAACTTTTAAGTCCTAACTCAAAGGATGTGGGGCGAGAGCCGCAATTTACACTTTGAAATGTATCTCTCTAATTGTGGGCGACAATCAAAGCAGTGGATGGCCCTGCACATGTACAGTGAATGTTTGTTCTGGATTCCTACATAAATTATTGCTGTTGTAATTTGAGCGAGGCAGTTTTAAGTCTTTTGTCTTAAGAGAAGCTGTCCAGATAAACTTAATGTGCAGACTTAACTCATGCGCTATGATCGTGTTTCAGGAAATCTTCAGCCCTTTTCACAAGACTCCTCATTGCTCTGTAGAACTGCTTTTCAGTAGGGGTGTCCGATATTGGCTTTATTGCCGATATCCGATATGCCGATATTGTCCAACTCTCAATTTACCGATACCGATAACAGCCGATACCGATATGTGCGCCGGTAAACGCTTCAGGAGCGCATAGGCACTATTTCGGTGTAACGCAAGCATTAGTTTATTTTTATCGGTTTTTATTTTATCGGTTTTAAGGCAAAAAAATCAGATACCGATCTTACATTTTTATGCTAATATCGGGCCAATAATATCGGTAGGCCGATATTATCGGACATCTCTACTTTTAAGTCCTACCTCAAAGGATGTCGGGCAAGAGCCGCGATTTATAGTTTGAAATGTATCTCTCTAATTGTGGGCAACAATCAAAGCAGTGCATGGCCCTGCACATGTACAGTAAATGTTTGTTCTGGATTCCTACATAAATTATTGCTGTTGTAATTTGAGCGAGGCAGTTTAAAATTCTATGTCATTAGAGAAGCTGTAGAGATGTCCGATAACATCGGCCCACCGATATTATCAGCCCGATATTAGCATAAAAATGTAATATCGGTATTGGATTTTTTTTGCTTTAAAACCGATAAAATAAAAACCGATAAAAATAAAATAATGCTTGCGTTACATTGAAATAGTGCCTATGCGCTCCTGAAGCGTTTAGCGGCGCACATATCGGTATCGGATGTTATCGGTATGTATGTAGAACTGCTTTTCAGTGTATTGGCTCAAAAAAATGTCCTCACTTGTCTGTGTCCACACAGGCTGATAAGTTGTAATACAAATTTGCTTCAACGATGCAACATTTCTGTGCATATGTGGTAAACCAAGAGGATCAGACAACTTCGGTGAAGGATAAAAATTCTGACCCCCTACAACTTAGGCAGGGATGACGGAGTTATTAAAATGAGATTAATGACTGCATTTCGACTTTTAATTACAGTCCCACAGCCGGCATGATGTATAGGCACGATGATGAGGCCTGCGTTGAATTAATACAAACTTATAATTCAAGACCTGTTGACATATTGAAGGGGTGGATCACAGTGCAAAGAAGATACAGATGAAAAAATAACAAGAGTGAGATTTTACTGCAAAGTGATGGCGCTCTCAAGAGGCGAGCTCTGATTGAAATTGACCCGAGGAGCACCGTCAAGATCGCCCACATCAAAAAATAGACGTAAAAAATGCAGCCGTAAACCACTGGAATTAAGTCAAGCAGCTCTCGTGTGGTTTGAAAGGGTGAAATTCAATCGCTGGCATTCGTGGCTGATCAAAAGACGTAAGGAGCTTTCCAATTTTCAATCAAAAATCACAGAAGTGAGGAGGCCCCAATATACGACTGTCAGTCCAGACGGGAGACGGGGAAAGGATGGGCGAGCATCTGCTCCAAATGAGCTCCATTAATTTGCATGTGCAGCGAAATGCCTGGTGCTGTGATCACATGGAGGAGGAGGAGGAGGAGGAAGAGGAGGAGGAGCCGGAGTGGTTTGCAGCACAACTCAAAAAGTGACGGCCAAAGCGAGACACACTGCTGCAACCCTTGAGATACACCCTCAGGATGAGCGGAAAAAAGACCAGCGGCAACCGCCGGAGTCTGTTAGTATTATGTTGATAAACAGAGGCTTAACCCATTATGCCATTGTCAAGCAGCGTGATGCAGAGATGCACTGATGTGTGCAAGACTTCAATTAACTTCATCAAGTGGCTTTCAACTGAAGTCATCATATTAAACGGCATCAGCATGTTTAAAGCCTGTTAGCTCCGTATCACGGCCGCTCCTCTTGCTGTTTAATTCTGCTGCTTAATTATTTCAGGAAACAAGCATTCAAGTGCCTCATTTTTCAAATGGAGTATGACCCATCTGTGGGCGTGTGTGTACACACTTAAATGTCTGTCATCTCTCTTGGAACTGTGCAGTTTTAACGCTGAGGAGTTCATGAGTCTATAAAGGTGGACTTCCCCTGCCAAGCGTGCATCGTTGTGCACAATTACAAATGCCTTACACCATATTAACATTTTAGGTTGCTGCTCACAATTTGAACATGTTGCACAGGGAGAGGAAACACTCATATCTTACCCACAAGTGTAGCACCCTTGAAAAGGGTGAAAGGATTATTGAATACTTTCAATAATGATACAGACGTTGTGTCCCGTTTGAGTGCACACCGTGCTCTTTTATATAAACGTCAACATGGCAAAACATATTCACATTCACAATTCTCCACAATAAAACTTAGGCTTTGTACAAAACGCTGAAATAAATATACCGCAACTGTAAACAGCGCGATGTGCAGCGACTCAACTCATTCAAGATGGCGGCCACCATGCAACCCAATTAAACCCAAACAAACTTGAGGCTGAATGACCCATTCACAACATTAATACAGTGCTAAACAATCCCCACAATTCCCAGAACATGTACAATCAATCGGGCGTCAGCTATAATCAATATTTACCTTGAAAAGGGTGAAAGGATTATTGAATACTTTCAATAATGATACAGACGTGTGTCCCGCTTGAGTGCACACCGTGCTCTGGCGGGAAACACAACGCTGCCACCAACAAGGGAGGGACCCAGACCAAAGCAATCGAATGCTGACCAACCAATGATCACCGAGCAATACACCATTTATCAGAATCATGCAAACTGTCACAAAAGGAACTTTCAAAACAAAGAGGTGCCAATGGCCAAAACAAACAGACCACTGAAATACCTCTTTTCCCCCACAAATCAAACAAAAATGAACACACCTCAGTCAACTACACAAGCATGTTAGCAATTATCCAATAATAAAATGATGATGGTGCCTGGCCTCTGGACTCCACAACAGCTATCTCATTACAGTGAGGGGTCTTTTTCAATGCCACATTAGTAAAGCACATAATCACAGCTCCTGGACCAACAATGTCAGCAGTGTGTTCACTTTTCTGACAAGACAACAGAACAGTTCACAACACGCAAGGAGGCAAAATGGAGCGCATAGAACAATATGTTTGAATTTTGACATTTGATGTGCACAGACTCGACCCGGTTCTCACTTTGTGCTGCTGATACACACACACCTGCCACGAGCGTAAATAGCTGCAAAAGTGGATTTCTAGCTGGAAAATGTCAAATGTGGACACGCTGACAAACTAAAGACTAGGATGAGAATAAGAGGAAGAATAACTGATGTATGAATCGTTCTCAACTTGTTGACAGAGACAATAACAACCGTGGCGTCTTCCAAGACAATTTCTTCAGATACTATTGTACCATCATGAACGTTTACTATCTAATTGGAAGGTAAACGCACATGAAAAGCAGCCCGAAAAGATTGTTGAGGTGAAAAGACACAACTCTGCACTCGCTCAGATTCATAGCAACAATTGATTGGATCCGCTCAGGCTACGGAGATCAACGCGACCCGAAAGCGACGGTCCCTGCGGACACACGCTGCCATGGAGATGGTTGCTTGATGACAGCAAAAGTGAACGAGGTCACCAGATGTCAGCGCTTGAGGACACATCTCATCCATAAGGGAAGGTGGTAACCTTTGCTTTAATGATCCTGTCAGGGCCATTCAAATTAGAGGTCTCGGCAAGGTAAATGAAAATGAATCTAGATATCACCCCAAAACACTTCATCTGCAAGACACCAGTGATATATCTCTTTTAAAGGTCCTTTATGTGAGGAAGGGGAGAGCGTTCCAATGACAAACTTATTATCTGCCGCGTTCAAGGTTACGCCTTTGAGGTCCTTAAGAATCAGAATTGGAAACGAGGGCATTTCTATCAGCTTGGCTTTTATCATATCTCAAAGTGTTATTGATGATCAATGTCATTATAAATGATGAGGCCCTGTTGTCGTTATTCAAAATGGTGGCGAGAGGTGAGAGTGACTTTCCTGTACTCTGTAGATAGCATCGCGTCTGCACCTCGCACATGTAGATGAGTGGGCAGAGCGACTCCAATGAGCCACCAGCGGCCAAACTTCCATTGTTTGGCTGCCCTCTCTGAGATAATTTAAGGGCTCAGCTCACCCCCTGAGAAGTCGCTGACTGATTAATAATGGTGTGTGTTATGGAAATAAGTCTCCTGCATATGAGTCATTTGTTATGTCCTTTGTTGCGACATATTCATGGCAGTTTACTATTTCCAAAGCTTCAACCGTTGCCATCAACACGCTACATCTGTTTTGTATGTGCACTTCACTGTCTCAAAAACTCAGAGGAATCTGAAAGCAAAGTAGCACGATTGTAACTGACCCAGATTTGCATGAGCGGCAAAGTTGGACTGGCGACTTAAATGCGAGCGAGGCTGCAGATTGATTGATGCAGAGGATCAGGCGGAGCAAGGGTGCGTCATCCTTGTGCAGACAGAGAGATGAGATAGAGTGCAAACAACACAACGTGATTGAGTGGCACTGTGGCACAGGGAAGGAAAATGTCCTGTTTATCAGGATCTGACATGTAATCTTCATTCTATTTGTTGAAATCCAGAGCCAACACTGTACGTGCGAGTTGATTCATATAAATATCTAAGCAAGTAATTTCACCAACATCACATAGCAGTGCCACCAAACGGAAGATGGAGTTGGACAAATATCCATTATATCAGCTTGAAAGCTCTGCTTCCTTTTATGAAATGCGTATTTCCAAATCATATGCTCGCTAAATCCTTGAGAGAACAGTCAAACAATTGATAGCAAACTGTGGGTGCAAAAAGGCAATATAAGCAGAAAAAAGCACAAAACCAGAAAGCAAGAAGGATGAATTGTTTGATGAAAGCGAGACCACCAATGTGGAGGAAGCAAAACCAATTCGTATTCACTAGAGATGTTTGAAATTAGCATAAAAATGTAATATCGGTATCGGATGTCTTTGCTTTAAAACCGATAAAATAAAAACCGATAAAAATAGAATAATGCTTGCGTTACACCGAAATAGTGCCTATGCGCTCCTGAAGCGTTTACCGGCGCAGATATCGGTATCGGGTGTTATCGGTATCGATAATTGAGATTTGGACAATATCGGCATATCGGATATCGTCAAAAAAGCCGATATCGGACATCCCTAGTATTCACTTAACACAATCATCCTCCCAGTAAGAAGTGAGTGGAGGTGAGTGTGTCTGTGTGTGTGTGTGGAGGAAGACTCACTGAAGATAAATATTTGCATTGAGGCAATGTTTTTGGTTTCTTTACAATACTGCGGTATAAAATAAGACTTCCCCTAATATAGGTCTACATTAGGAGAGAATTTTCAATGTGAACACGCGCCAAAAAAAAAAAAAAAAAAAAAAAGAGGAAGAAAATGACTGTGACCATATTCGGCATCAGGAAAGTGTCTCTGAGGAGAAATGTAGAAAATGGGCGGATAACACCCGAGTGTCCCAGAATAATATGACTTAGATCTTTTTAGATCTCAGATATAATTTTGAAAAAAGTAATCCAGTTGTAATTCTGGCCCCTATCGGGGAGATGCTATCAGGGAGATTTGAGGCCGATGATGGCGGCAGAAAAGTTCACTTTCTTGATGTATTTATTACTTTCTCCACAAATTGTTCAGAAAGAATAAAAATGCTGGGGAAACGGCATCAGATCGAAACTTTAAACAAGCAAATCAGCCAGCGAGTCACACCACCTCGGGGAGTTAGAGCTCGCCGTAACGAGCGAGGAGGACAACTATGGCTGTCCCTGACCCATTATTAGTCATTCTGCTGATGAGCAGGCGGTGCCAGGCTGCTAGTGGCCAGCGAGCATAGCAGAGGACTTCTTCTGCTGCCCCACGGCACACACACGACAACCTGGAGCCTTTCCATCACATTACTGAGGCTCAAACTTGGCTTTTAAGTCAAACATGCACAAATGAGAAGCAATTCAGCAAATGCCCACTGATACCGTAACGTCTGTGTGTGAGGGCCAGGAACTCGGAGCAGCAGATGCTCCTGCAGATTTGGACAACTTAACACACTGGAAACGGCAATTAGCCAACAACTGCCCATGCAGGTCGGCAGCCACGGATCCTTTCTGATGATGCTGTCTGGGTAATAACAGCGGCTCAGAGCTATCAGACATTCATTTTGTGAGACTAATGCTACACACAGATTAGCGCACAGGTCGGTGTTGTCTTCTCCCGAGATAAGTTACTCGCACACGGTCAACACGTATTCGAGCCAATGGTACAGAAGGCCTGGATGTCTGTGGACGCCCCAGCAGCTGCCATTGGAAAAGGTGACCGCCATTTGTAGACTTAATGCTGTTTCTGGTATCCATGGAGCTGAACACAGCAGGTTGTCCAAAACACAATATTCCTTGGTGACAACCAAAGCTTTACTCTGATATTAGAGGAGAAGGAAAGTGTATTTTTTCCTGCGTTTCTGGTGCAATGCAGATATTCAGCGATTGACCTCGTTTAACAGAGTTTTGATTAATCATCTCGTCAAGGAGCGGAGGAAGGTTCCATAGCTTCAAAAGATGAACTCAAAGCCGACAACATGACTGCTAAATATGCAGCAAGATGCACCATTAGTAGCCTCCATTCATCAGCGTGGAGACAAACAAACAGAGGGTCAGGGCACCAGACAGTCAGTCAGAGACATCCGATCTACATTCAAATGTGTCCCATTGTAATCTCCAATTATCCTTTTCAAAACATGGCGCCCATGATGCCAATCAGCGTCAAATTGTCGAAATATATTCTTCCTCGGACCTTTTCAGGTTACACTAATAGAGCAGACATAGGCAAACATCTAAGATGATGGACGACAAAGCTTGCCTGTTTGTTTCATTTATTGTGACAAATAATGAATCACACACACCAAACAGCAGGCTGTGGTACGTGCTGCTGAACGCTAATTGATAATTACACCAATCAAATGGCTATTGTCCGGGCGCAAGTCTCACGATATTGAATTCAGATTTTCTGTTCTCTCCGGGCTTTGTGGACATGTCACCAGATGACACAGTCCTGAAGCGGCGTCTGTCACTGTAACTTCCTCGCCATTTATGAAATGTAGACAATGGAAATTACACAGCTGAGACCGTGTGTGCACAGTTTCAATAATTCAGGCCCTGTTAACATTTCTTCAGGGACGCGTGGGCCAGGCTTGTGAGCGTCGGTCCCGCTGAAAATCGTCTGTGCCTTTCCAGTCCACGTTGGCTTGCCAGAGGGAACAACTTTGATGTCAATGCCTCAGTCAAAAGCCTGAATGAAATAATAAGCACAAACACTAAATTTATACACAGAACAGTCAGTGCTCAGATGCTGACAAGACGTTGGTTGCCAAACAAGATTTGGCTGAACAAGAGAAGAAGAAATCCGAATCAAATGAGAGTGCCCTGCATCGCCTCCGGATTCACTTTTCAAATTTCATTAAATTTGACATCGAGTATTACTTTCAATTTAGGTCAAAGGCTTGAGCCAAAGAAAGTACACAATCTCATGCACATTTGCGGGCACCTGCTGGTTGCTTGCGTGCTCTGGCCGAGAGCGGGACCTCACGCGCCATCGCGAGGAAGTGCGTGTGAGAGAGTCAAGAGTCGACGGCGCACCGTCGACCACGGAGGCACCCGGGCACGCGCTCGCTCAGCACCGCTGCCACCTCTGCTAACGTGTCATGAAGCGGCATGCTGGGAATTGCGAGGCTAAAAATGGAAAGAAACAGCATTTATTTTTCTCCTTTTGACCTCTTGCCATGGAATTGCTCATGTACGCTGGTCAGGCTTGACAGCAAAGGTAAAAGTAGTCATTACGGTGTATTCCAATACTCGTGCAATAACCGGCATATGTTGTATCTTTATATAACCGATACCAGTACACTGGTTCGCTCAGATCTCATATTCAAATGCAAAGCAGCTCCTTGTCAATCACTTTTTTCCATCTACAAAGTCAGAACCAATATACAGTAGAGCTTATAATTATATTTAGAATGACAAAGTGTACTATCAGCCAACTATTAATCACTGTGGATGTAAAGTTAATCACAGAGTGAAGTAACAATGTCTTCATATTTCACTACAAATATCACATTTTATTTTCTATTTCTGTCTCAGCTCGTACAAATGTTCTGTTCATATTTCACTCACTTACAAATTCTTTGCAGGCGTCTGGTTTTACCCGGTCAGTAAAACAACTCTCACCATTATTACACATTCCTCTCTGTCTCTCACTCACACACACTTGCTCCCTCCTGATTCCCCAAATTGGCATAACCCAAGTTTGTGCACCTCCTCTGGCTTAACAACTCTCCAAATTCGGCTGAGTTGCTGATTCCTTCATTGACAGTTCCGTGCTGGCAGAGTAGAGCAGCAAAAGTAGATGGGAGGATCATCGTGCGTTGTTATTTTGACTCGTCACTCATCTCTGTTCACATTTTCCATTCTATTTCCTAGTCGCTTTCCTCCTTCATAATAAGGGAGAAGCCTTCCCTCCGCAAGACCTCCTGTGATAAAAAGTTCATCAAAAAGGAGCAAAAACAGTCCAGTTTTGATAGCGGAGGCATCCTCTCTCATACTGTTTGCTGCTTTCAGAGGTGAACCTCTAAAGGTGATTCGGTCCCAGTGCAGGTTCACTAATTACTCCTCCTCAGGCCACACCAAGCCTGTCATGTCTCTGAAACATCCAAAGTAAAAAAGTGAAAAACGGTTATTTTTAATGAGTTAATTACAAAGTCTGTTTCTGGAACCGTTCCGTCCTTTTACAAAAGTTAACTTGCCTATTATACGCTTCAGCACGGGACAATTTTAATTGCACAAAACCCACTTGAAACCATATCTGCCCATTTTCTACCTGCCTATTCACCGTCAGTCAAAGAAACAGAGAGCAGCTCAAAGAACAACCATTACTGCCGACCTCTGCCAGAGGTCGACGGAGGCTGCAGCACACCTCCAAACATTCAAACTCTTTCATTTCAAATGTCCCTCCCCACTGCTGAGGCTCAGAGAATGCCCATAATACCGGTGTTATTAAGCGTGAACACACTACAGTCGAACAGTCAGTTGGGAAATGGCTGATATCGTTTCTCCGCCCCGGGTACTGGTCGAAGACCAGCGCATTACTACCACCTCCAGTTTGATAACATCAGCTGGAGAAGCTGGAGCCTGAATCAGTAGCACACACACACATGCCCCGTCTTATTGTTCTAAAGGCCAGTGGCTCTTTGTTACACTCCGATTGCTGGATGCGAGGAGGCCCCCGAGGGTGGAGAGGAACGGGAGGCAGCTTTCCATCCACTGAGAGCAGACGAGCCCATTTTCACCCTGGTAATTGTTTCATTTATTGTCTTGCTCTTGCAGGCACCGAGAGAAATGAGTGCCAAGTGCGACTGCCATATTCGCCGCCAATATCGGCTTAAGCGGTCCATCCTGATTGGCCGAAGCACTGCATGCAAATTTCTGCGTGTTGCTCGATTGGAGTTAGTGGTGTTTGAGACGGTTGGAGGGGAATTGAACTGGTTTCTGTAATAAAAAGCTTTCCTCTCTCACCTTTGGCCAAATGAAGCTCAGCACCCACGACTTCGCTTCCATTTCCTGTCGACTACGGTTGGCATGTCAGTACAACCGTGATCAGAGAGGATGGATGGAAATGTGTACTGCTGACACAAACTGACACTGGCGTACGGCTACTAGGGCTGGGTATTGTTAAGAACCTCACGATTCGATTCAATTTCGATTCTTTGGGTAACGATTCGATTTCGATTCGATTTAATATTGTTTTAAACACTTCAATATCGATTCAGTAATAAGTCAAAATGCACAAATAATTGATAATGTTGATAATTTAATTTCAATTTTTTTTTTCATGCCCATATGAGCAGCCAAGGTTTATCATAGCACTTTTTAGCATTAAAACCACTGTCAATAGCATGAATTAGCACAATAATGTGTGCTGAATATGGAATACAAAAGTTAAAAATATGACAGTACTGTATCAAAACTAAAGTGCATGTAATCTTTAATTATATTTCTTTTCTCTTGGCAATTGTGTTGTAACTCACAACATTTCTGAGCAATAAAACATTTGAATATAAAGCATTAACACAATAATGCTACCTATTAGGGCTGGGTATTGAAAGGAACCTCTCGATTCGACTTCGATTCTTAAGGTTAAGTTTATCATGTTATTCTTGTCGTTCGGTTCAGCTTGACACAAGGTACCCACCACTTTGCTTTTGTTCCCTGCTTAAGTGGGAACTGGAAGTAATTCCAGACATCAGAACTCTTTCCACCGCTTGCCCGGCGCCTGCAGCTTCCGTACATAAAACGCGATTCACAAGATGTTGCGCCAGGGGGTGAATCGATTCAGCGGTAGTGCTGAATCGATATCGAATCGAAGGGGAGACAATTTCGATGCATCGATTCTTCGATATTTTTACCCACCCCTAATGGCTACGTACCCTCCATGACAATTAATGGTGTTATTATAACTAAGACAGCGCAGCGTCAACAAATAATACACCCTTATCCAATGTCGTTCCAACGTTACCGCACTTTCCATCCGTACTACCCATTCTCCTTTAGTCAAAGGAAATCGAGGGATCACGTGTTGGAGAGGAGCAAAGTACCAGGCAGGGCCCTCACACACAGTGCCTACGTGTGTCCAAGGATGCCCATTATGGCATCAAGGACCAATACTTTGCAATATACACCGCTACGGGATTTTCAGGCTGCTATGAAACTGCTGGTGATGGTGTTGACGGCGGAGATGATGGCAGGTATATTGCGGCAATGTAAATTAGGGACATTAAAACTACAATAGCTTGGTTCAATGTGTACAGGGGAGCAGCTGTGCCTGTTTGAGCCGTTGATGAGGAAATGCAGCAGAGATGAGGAGGCTCCCTCTGGACGCCAGCCACCACTGCCGGAACGACAAAAAGTAAGACAAGCAGAGCGGCAAAGCATAGTGAACATTTAGTTTCCTTCTCTCCACATCTTCCAGATAGAAACTCGCATTGATGTAGCAGCTTTAAAATTTTAACTCCTTTGATTCTGCCCACAACGGCACACAGTGTGTGTGGCGAGGCAAGTGACAGTGGAGAAATGTTTTTCCAATGTTATTCAGGACAAAGCAAAGGAAACGCTCATGCATTATTAACAGGACCAAGGAGACAACTGACCATCCATCCATCAATCCATCAGCTGAGGCCGTTTCTATTTTGCGAGATCGAAGCAGGCGGGACGAATGACAGCTTTCAGACCGGCATCTGCAATTCAGCACCATGGACAGGTCACCAGTCTATCACGGGGGCTAACTCTCACACAAACATCCACGCTCACGCTCACACCAACAGGAAATTGAGAGTTTTCAGTTGATATAACCTGTGTGACTTGGAAGTGGTGAAGGGGACGACGACACAAAACAGGGCAAACAACCATTTCCAAGGCCAGGACCTCCATCTTCTGTGGTGATGGTGCTAACCACTCAACCCCTGAGAGAAGGGGCGCCAACCGTTGAGGGCATGAGGGGGAGCAGGCAAAGGCAACCCGGTAACCCATGAGCAAGGGCCTTCCGCTCCATCTAAAACTATTTGGAGGTGCAAAATAAAATATTCTAGGGCCCCTGACATCTTCGATGGCTCCACAGCTAATACAACTACCCTGACGGCGTTGTTAGGACCCAGGGGCAAAAGGGTGAATTAATACAAGCAGTGAACACATGTAAAATGGCTGCGACAGAGGAACAGATCAAACATACCTGCTGTGTTGCCGATATTGCCAGATGTTTCAGTGAAATGCCTCTTGCTTAGCAGCACTCAAACATGAAAACTAGGAAAAGTAATGAGCCGTGGCTCTTCCCCCACTCTTAGGACAAACATCAAACCGCAGTCGTCCCCGCTACCGCAGATGGAGAGGAGGAGGACATTCTAATTTGCTATTTCAATACAGTGGAGAGAAAGGCAGCTGTCCTAATTGCTCGGTGAGATTACCTCTCTGAAGCAGCCGGGGAGAAGACAGATTAGCAGGCTGATAGAGACCAAAGGTGTAATGACAGGTGCTGTTGACTGAGGCGAGTCCATCATCCCATTCACATTATCCTCCTATCGGGATGGGAAAGCAATTTCCATCCTTTCATTTCATAAGCTATGCCTATCAATGCTCCATTAATCAAATGATAAAGTTCCCAAAAACACACCCATCAACATGTCCACCTGCCCCTGACCCTCTGAGTTACTTCATATCAAGCAGATTATCGACGAGATTAGTCTAAGAACACGAAGGTAAAATAATATACCTTAATTGTGTTTTTGAATCGGTTTCTTGCAGAATATCTGATTATATTTTAATGAATACGGATCTGATTTGAATCTGGTTTAGACTTGATAATTACCCCCGTTACTCATTAGGGACCATCAATTACTTCGCTGTGAGCAGAGTACAACTAAAAGAGAGAGACTGACGGGTTGGGAAAAAACTGACAGTATGAAAAATCCACACATTACGTCCTTACTTTCAGTGTAAAAAAAAAAAAGGCTGTGGCTGAATAAGGGCTTCGGTTGAAGGAGAAGATGGAATAGTGTCCCTCGTCCATTTCACGGCTGGATAGGATGACAGGTAACTAGTGAATGGTATGATTGATTGCCACTTTGTTAAACAAAGCAATTAAGTAGGAGAGTAGTGGAGTTGTTGCTGTGGAACACAGAAGATCTTAAATTATAGCAACCACTGGAAAGACCTCGAACATGCGCTAATTAAAATGGATGATAGCAGGAAGGGGTAGGTGAAGATTTATAAAATATATGGAAATTGAAGGAAAGTGCTACAAAACAGAGCGAGAAAGGCCTTCATGAGCATATTGAGCATAGCACATCACTGTGAACTGTGGCATGTATTGACACCATATTTGGTGTCAATACATGACACCAAATGTGATGTCATGTATTGAAATTAGGGCTGGGCAAAAAAACCCGTTTTAATCGATTTATCGAATTTGTAGCTAAAAATGATTTTCATTTTGCAAATTAGAGTTTTTCGACATTTTTCGCGTTCCGTTTCTTGTGGGTTTCCGTAGCGCGATGTGAGCCCGCCCCATCCCACGCGCAACACAATTACAAACAACATGGCAGCGGCAACATGTAAACAAGAGCTACTTCCAAAGAAAGGCACAACTAATTCAATCATTTGGAACTGGTTCGGTTTTGATGCATCAGACGAACAACAGACGAAGCCTCGCTGTAAAATATGTTTAAGGGCTGTTGCTACCGGAAGCAGCGGTACAACTACGGAAATCTGTTCCAGCACCTGAAGAATAAACATTCCGGAGAATGGGAGAAGTGTAACCAGCTACGAAACGAAGACGGCAGCTCTAGCATACCGGCTAAAAAGCTAATGACACTTCCTGAGAGAGCGATTACAGAGGCCATCACGTCTTATATTGCCACAGACATGTTGCCAGTTTATTCTGTTGAAAAGCGAGGCTTTAATCACTTGTTGAAAGTTTTAGATGCAAGGTACGTTGTACCCAGTCGCAAGTATTTCGCCAGCGTAGCGCTGCCTCACCTGTGCACTGCCACTCGGCAAAAGATCCGCGCTGAGCTATCTGTTCCTCATCAGATCATTTCAGGTACTTTGACGTTGCTGTTACACTTTTGAAAGCTTAAACCAGGGTAAAAGCTTGAAATTGCTGAATGACAGA
>OMPJ01046080.1:6383-31496 GCA_900312935.1 Carapus acus | reverse complement strand
AGTTGCATGCATGCAGCATGGGGTGTAAAGTGTCCTCTGCATTTGTACTCAGGTGTTTGTGCAGCTTCGGGGGGTAAAGTGTCTAGTGCGTTGTGGTGTGTATACTGCATGGGGGGTAAAGTGACTTGTGCGTTGTGGTGTATGTATGTGCAGCATGGGGGTTAAAGTGACTCAAACATTGTCCCGGGTGTGTGTCCTTAGTGACTTGGGTTCAGCCACTCGAGTTATATGTGTATTGCTACCTTAATGGAATTGAAGCATTTAAACAAAAACCAAATTGATAGGCGAATCGAATCGAAACCTAATGAAAAAACAACAACCCTTAATTCTTCGGCTTTTAGCAAATTAAAGGCCTATCTCTTACCTTCCATTTGTCTCCCAAGATCCTGGAGAAAGTTGTCGCCAATCAGTTGTGTGACTACCTGCAGAGCAATAGTTTATTTACGGAATTTCAGTCAGGTTTCAGAGTTCATCACAGCACAGCACAATACAGCACTTGTGAAGGTCACAAATTACCTCCTGATTGCTTCAGATACAGATGTTATTTCTGTGCTTATGCCTCTGGATCTCAGTGCTGCATTTGACACCATCAACCATGAAATGAGGAAATGAAATGAGGCAACACGCAGCCTGCAGTCGACGCACTCCTCCCCTCGGGCTGGAGATACAGTTTTGAATCAAAGGCACAGACATTGTCCAATTCTAAAATCTCTCCCCGATCTCAACAACAAGATTGGGTTTATCTACAATGGATGGATTTTCTGTAAACTCTTCAAAGTTAATGATATGTTCCATTAACTGTTTTGGCATTTTCTCTTAGGCCTTCAGAGAGGGGGTGATGTCAGGGAAATTGCTTGGTTAGCTGGACACTCTGTCCCATGTTAGCTGCAATACAGCCCACTAATTGTGGAAACTGTGAGGCACAGAGTTACAGTATATCGCAGCATCTCCCTCACCTTGGAGGGAGAATCACTCAGTTAAATCTTGAAAGGAATGAAGCTGGTGACATATAACAGAAGCACATATGCTGTGTGCACTGTGAGTTTGTGGGCCAGCAGATGGTTTGGGCTTACATTGTGGTGTTGTAATGGGGGTATGTGATTCTCGTTTCTTGTTGAGAGTGCGATTTAATGACCACTCTGTAAGAATAGTGTCAGTTGTTAAGTGTCTGGGGCTTTTGCTATTATCTTTCACTCATCATTTCTCCATCAGCTACAAGAATAGAGGATGAGAGATGGTGTTCTTCAGTTACAGGCAGAAAAAGTCCTCTCCATGGCTCTCTTCCCTGAGTTGCCTGGCATTAGTCTGTGGTTACTGCTTTGGCTTTAGTCCTCCTTAACCCTGAGGAAACTGTCACAAGTATTTTTAGTTAGGAGTGTATTTACCTTGAGTAGTTTGAGTATGTTCTCCTGGCAGAGAGCACCCATAACCCATCATTCATGTCCAACCTCTATGGACACAGAGGAAGCAGTGATGATAGCTGCTAGTACTGTGCTTCAAGATGAGAGAAATAGAATCTATCTTATCTCCAGTAAATTGACCGATCAGCTGGACCGGGATCTGATGAGGAGCAGGTGGTTTAGCATCAAGTGCGACTAACCCGTGGACAGCACCAGTACAGCTAAGCTGTTGGTTTTTGTCTGGATTTTATCTGAAAATGCTGAAGATTTGGTCATTAGTTCAAAATGTGACAAGATAAATTTAAAAATGTATGATATGATTTTCTTGAACATTACGTAATTGATAACTTTTTGAAACATGGTGCAAAATAGTTTGTGATTTGTTAAAAAGCATTTGTCAGTGACTTTTGAAAATGGGACACTTTTCCTATTAAATGGAGTTTGCAAGTGATCATCTGAAAATCAAACAGTTACTGAGATTGATAGCAGTTAAGTGCTGATGTGCTCATGTGTTTCCCTCCTTGTTGTCATCATTGATGATTATTGTGAGAAATCATTAACATGATCAGTGTCTTCAAATAAATGAGTGTCATTATTCATTATTGATAATGTATGATTAAAACAACTTCAAATACAGGTGCATTCCATTTTTCTTTTGACAGGTGAATAAAAACAGATTTTGCAAGGGGGGTGTGACTTTAAGCTTACCTCTAGCTCCTCTTGTCACTCCAGAGGCGTTGCTGTGTGTGATTTACGCTGACTTAACGTGAACGAGTACAACTTTCATCTCTGATCCACGGATCAGGGCCAGTCCGATCCATGGAGCGTGATCTGAACGGCTCTCGGATCATCCATGATCCGTTGCACCACTAAGCTACCCTTTTGGGTTTATACTGTACATTTTCAAATCGGACTCTAAAGGAGTCCGTGCCTCATCAACCATGAACCTCACAGCACATCACTGCCACAGAGCTGCTCCGCAAAGTCAAACGGAGACACACCTGCATCGCTGGAAATTTGTGCATCAATTGATATCCATTCCCGTTCACTTAACTGAATTCATTGTGTGATGGTGCTCATTGAACATCTGCACGCTCCTCCACAGCGCACAGTTCTCCAAATTTTCAAGTACAGCAAGACAAGGCCTTCGTTAATGTTCCCTCTAAACTTCATGCTGGCGCATTCACGTACTGCTTTTGCTATCGCCGCGCACAGTAACGCGGTGGGGCACAACAAATAAAATCCGGTGTGTAGAATGAATAAACACATAATGACTTAACGCTGTTACCATGTATTTACTGATGCAGTCAAGCCAATCAGGTCAAATCAAGTCCAAGTCTAAGTGAATGTCAATAACAGCACTTGGTGTATATGTCCCACTGTTTTGCAGGTTAGCGTACTTGTACTCTGGGATTGGGAGGGATAGTTGTTGTGCCTACGCACAAGTACGCATTGGTAAATGTCACACTTTGCCTTGGAAAGTGCGTATGCGCAATGCATGGTTGATAAATGAGGCCCCAGGTCTGGGGGGAGATGTAAAGTAACTTTCAAACCTTTCTTGTGCCAAGTGGCCACTCAACAGTTATAATGTGTAATCTCCCATCCCATCTGCTCCCTCAAGGTTGGAAAGGCAAACTGACACTCCTCACTGTCATGCTTCGCTGTGTCTGTTGGTGAGTGTGGGGGTGAGGTTGATGATCATCGAGTCATTCTTCATTACTCCTCAGTACACTGACCTTTATGTAAGCAAGGGTTTTACTATGTACTGTACTTTGTTCAGAAATCAATGCTCTGTCTGCCGCCGATGTATGCTCTCAACCGTTTTGTGGTTGGGCTGAGTGATTGAAGATACCGCTTGTATGCCGATTAACCCACAACTGGAGAGGAGATATCATTTAACTTCAGCAACCTTGAACACACTGTCATGGACAGAAACGCAAAGTCGGTCAGAGATTTAGTATATACATTTTTCAAGGAGTGCCATTGTCACAACCTACCTCACTACCAGCGTATGTTGTAATGCAACCTGGGCTTAATTGTAGCAGGATGATCAAAGATGGTTGATAGGCTTATTGCGTATGCACCAACACCAAAGCATCTCCCTGTAAGAACTTATCACCGATGTCTAAATGAAGAACAGTGTCAAAGGTGTATGGATCCCAACATTACTAGAGCTTTCTTAGAAACTCTAAGCAGAGAGTCAATGGAAGTTCATAATTCACATCAAATTTCAGGATGATGTTTTAAAATGAATAATTGCAAAACATGTACAAGGTGTTTGTCTATATCGTATCTTAAATTCATGAGCTTCAATGTGTACATGTGTGTGTTATCCATCTAATCAGCGTGATCACAGTGGTGATAGGTGATAGGTCTTCCAGAGTTGCAGTTTTCATGGCCCCAGAACTTGCAATTTATATATCTTTATATATCTTTGATTTGGAGTATCCAAAGGGCTGTATACACACAATGCAAAATTCTTCCTCTTAGTTGTCCACACCCCCATGCTTGCTCTTCTTGGATATCATTTTGAATGGCCTCGTCTCTTCATTATTTTGTTTTTGTCGCCTCTATTCCTCCTCATTTCCTCTTTGTGACTTATTGACATAATATGCAGCTTTCTTGATCCTTGTTATCATGGGATTTGTAATATTGCACAGCCACTGCCACTGAGTATCTTCCCAGTGGTGGATAGAGTAGTCTTTGAGAATGTCTTCACTGATGCAGCTTTAAGTATATGTGCAGATACATCTCTATTTGCTTTCCTTGTCTACTTGTCTACTATCTTGGCCTACCCACCTACCTTACCTACCTTACCTACCTACCTACTGTACCTCTCTCCTGCACGGGACCAAACCATCTCAATCTTCCTTCTCTAAGCTTATCTCCAATTTGTTTAACCTTACTGTCACCTGATGTGCTAATTTCTAATCCTGCCCAACCTTGTTACTCCCCACAAGAATGTATACATCTTCACCTCTTCCACGTCCAGCTGAACCTCCTTCTTTTCGTCACCTCTGAGTCAGCATTCTCAAAGCAACAATGAAATATGTCTCTCTTTCTTACCTCCTACAAGTACACTCCTCCCTCATTCCTCAGTTAGATTCGCTGTCCAAGATTGTGTTGACCAAACTACCAAGAAATACAAAAATCTAGAAATAGAAATCTCCATATACAAGATTTATTTACAAGATATAATCTACTCATGTGCACCCTCACCGATCTTACCAGTAACTCAATGTTTTTCCCTCCTCTTGAAATATATGTCATCCTCTCTGATGCTGTCCCATGGCACTGCTATGTCTATCACCACTGCACTCTTCCAATGATCATTGACTTTCTCTTTTTTGATTTTCCCCCACCAATCTGTAGGTTGGATATGGACATCTTACCGGAACTCAACTCGGTTGTTCCCAACCACCTTCGGGTTTTGTTCATTTTTAAGTGTTGACCTCCAGCAGATGTTCCTGTGCACTAAGCCCACCACCTGGTCATGACACTCAATGTATGCCAGCATATTGCACCCAACTGTGATGTTCCTCACTGTCTCAGAGGCTTCTGTACACAGTCTGCACTGAGGGCTGTCTGGTGTGGTACATAGCCTGTATTAGGTGATTAAGGCCTGTTCCTGTGTAGCTATGATTAGTACTTTTCTGTTGTCTTTCAGTCCATCCTTTTCTAGCCAAACGTATGCTTGTCAGATATCAGCCATGTCACCAATTTGCTGGAGGTGCATTACTTGCAGGGGCTTGTCTTACCTTTTAGGCTCCGAATGCTCTTTATCTATTTTAGGTTAGGGCTATCTGAGGTATTCAATTAGCAGTTCACGATTGATACCCCTCCCCTCTAAGGTCACTTAGCGTGAAATTTTCGATGCATTGTGACGTACCTCTTTGTCTCGATGTCAGTAGCTTCAAGGTTCTCCAGGAGAGCATCTGATTACCTTTTGAAGGTACCTTGTTGCTGCCTGGTCATGTTTCCCATCTGCCGACAGAATGCCATAAACATCTAGTGATAACAATTTTTTCAGAGGCGTGCAATCTTGTAGAGGGAATTCAAAGGTTATGAAGAAGTGGTCTGACAGAACAGGATTCTGAGGGAAAACCACCACGTGCTGAATTTCAGTACCATCTGCTAAAATAAGGTCAAGAGTGTGATTAAGATAATGGTGGGTTAACTGACCATTTGAGAGAAGCCAGTAGAGTCCAGCAGCGAGAGAAAGGCAGTGCTATTTTCAACATCAACATGAATATTAAAAGTACCCACTGTGATGTTTTCCAAGTCAATGTATGACAATAATTGATATTATAGTCAAATGTTTCAATCAAATGTAAGTTTTGATCCAAACTAGATTAAAGGGTGATTAGTAAGGTTAGGAGGAAAGTGCCCACAGAACAGGGAAGTATAGCTGAGCATCTAAAGGTGGCAGAACTGACAGAGGTACAACAGTAAAATGTAGACTTTTAACAGTATTGTAATGTGATGTGCATGGAAACGTAAGCAGAGAGAGTATAAAAAAGGCAAAAGCAGAGGCATATGGCGCGTAACATGAGAGCACTGGCAGTGCAGAAGGAGAGGGGGACTTTGTAATAGTATCAGTTGGTTGAACAGACATGTAGAGCTAGAGGGTGGGCAGGAGCTAAGGCGAAAGGTATAGAAATGTGTCTGTGAGTCAACAGGGTGAGCTGAGAGATCCCAGCTGAGAAAAGATGAATAAGAGTTGGAATTGCAGGGAATTAGTTTGAAAGAAGAAGTGAGGGCAGCTATGAGGGAGACGTCTGTCGGAGTGGAGAGACCCTCTTGCACAAGTGGATGTCTGAGGAAGGTACTGAATTTGCACTGTGCTAAATTCTAAGACAAGGGATGATGGGAGGGGCTGTAGTACGTATAGAGGTAGAAAGCTGATGAGAGAATAAGTCATAAAGTTTTGTGAGGGAGATTTTGAACCTAGGCTAAAGCAAGAGGTACTTCTGGAGGGGAGCAGTATCGCATTTTGCAAAGAAACAGTACCACAGATGCAATTTTCACTTTGTGAATACTCATGGAGTATTGGAGAGTGGGTGAGAGGCAGTTGTACAATGTCTCTCTGGACTCTCGCTGACAAAAGAACTGGACAGAGGAATCAAGTACACTATGATAAAGGACCAGTGTGTTGAGCAAGATTTAGCTCAGGTTAATCTTGCTGTACGTTAAGGATTGTTAGAGGTTGATACAGTGGCTTGGGTTAAAAAATCCTTAAATATGTCCTGCAGTTTTGATTTTTATAACCTTCATTTGCATTGTTTACACAATTGACCACAACCAACGTAACGGGGAAGCCCACTTTATCTACCTCTTATTCTTTGAGACATCTTTTCATATTTTGGGCCGTTGAATGTACTTACATGATGTCGAAGTGAATTGATATTTTGGTTTTCACCCTTTCAAAAGCGACACTATATTTTTTGGCTGTGGGACAGCTTAAGTTGACCACGATGTTGCGCCAAAATATTGTAGTAATGAGCCAAAGCGCGCAGCACTGACTCTTTTGGATACTGTCTGTTGCCACTCAAATCAGGAATCGGGAATCAGGAATCATTTATTGTCATTACAGCAATGAATTGTGTAACGAAACTAAATATATTATAAATATTTCAAATAGATAAGGAAAAAGAAAACAATGATACCCCAGCTTGTGGTGAGTCTCAGTCATAACTAAAGGTTGTGTTGGTGTTCCTGCTTGTGAATTTTTGGTAAGAATAAGACTTATATGTTCAATACCTTTGCATTTCCTAAGTCTCCCCCCAAACTCTCCCAAAGTGGTGCAGGTGAAGCAAGGGCAGCACCAGGAGGTGTAACAGCCTGGAACAAACATAAGGGTGGAGACACTGTCTCTTAAGTGCGTGGAGTCCCCGAACAGTGTGCCAGCAGGGACTGTAGACAAACTACCTAGGGACTGATTCAGTTCCCCCCTTGTCCACCTTGTCCACCAAAAGCTAAATCAAGCTATTCTTTCTTTGCCGGCAACAGCTGGGGTGTCGGGGTGTCTCTGCCTAATAGCCAAACATCGTGCCAGTAGAGATTTGCCACCAAAAAACAGCTTTTCGCTGGATGAGGGTGAGGAACTTAGGAGGTCACTCAAATTCCTCACTGGAGAAGTGGCAAATATAAGGACAGACCAGAGAAAGATAATGGAGATGATCAAGGAGGTCAAATAGCCATGCAATGAAAACAAAGACAAAGACAAGTTGATTGGAGACCTTGAAAACAGAGTTGACAAAATTGAGCAATATACAAGAGCCAATGATGTAGTCATCACCGGTCTAAAGATCAGACCCGGTCCTATGCAAACGCTGTGGCTGCTGACAATGGGGGAGAGCTAGCTGTGGAGGAGGTGCGCACTGCTGAGCAACAGGTAGAAGCCTCCCTACACTCTAAAGCAGAGTTTCTCAACTGGTGGGTCGCAACCCAAAAGTGGCAGACCCATTGTCAGTGGGTGGCAGGCCTTTGGGGAAAAAATGCTTTGAAAAAGATATTAACTGAGTGTCCATTACACTCCTTAACACTAGATGACGATAATGGCCTGTACTGCAAGTTTACACTTGCCATCTCAGACCATAGAAAAAGACCTCCAAAGTTTCTCTACGCCTGGTGAAAATGTGGATTATCCTATCTTGAGGACAAAGAAGGTCAAAGACCTTTGATTATTTTGTGCAGCGAGATGCTGGCACAGGAAAGCATGAAGCCGTCAAAACTGAAGTGGCATTTGGAAACAAAACATCACTCTCACAAAGAGGAACCTGATGAGTTCTTCAGGACACAACATCACAAATGCGTCTTACCTCTTCACGCTCAAGGCAAGGCAGGCACTGTGTGCATCTTCCATGGTGGCACAAAGTATTACAAAGTTTTTTACCTGCAACTGTGGACATGGTCTAAGAGCCATAAAAGCGTCATATCGCAATAAAAGTGCCATCACACGATGAATTCAGATACGTCAACAGGAAATAATTTCATTCAATCAATGCACGATTAAGTATGTCTCTGTTTAAGTTTGCTGTCCGGTGGAGGAAGACACGACCCGAGCAGCTCTATGGGCGTGCACTTCCAAGCAGGAGGTCTGTGCCACTGACACATTGTCACCATATATGGTCAGTTGAGGGCATTTCTGAAAACACACAAACAAACAAACAAACAAACAAATATGGACCAATTTGGCAGTTCCATTTATCATCACTGATTGCGTACATGTGTGAGTGCGACCCGGTCACTGCACGTTTCGTAAATACAAAGTTTCTGGTACTTTTTGACTGACTCAAAAATATAAGACTTCATAATTGGTTGTAAAATGTAAAACAAAGATAATTGCATAAAAGATTGTAAAATGTATGAATATGTATGACTTTTTGATTTTTTTCTTGTAATTAACAAGTTGTAATGAAAGATTGTAAATTACTAATCGGATAGAAAATGCATATTCAATATTATTATTTAATGCAGAACAATTCAATTGAAACAGACTCAAATTAAATATGAATGAATGAATGAATGAGTGTCCTCTCTAACTACATAACAGATTGGTCCCCTCATGCCTCGCATCAACTCTTTTCTTACACTTTGATAATACAAAAACATTATTGAACTGAATATGCAAATTTGCGCAGATGGGTGACGTTAGTATTCTATCCAAATCTGTTTGCATATTGTTGTTAATACTGCTTCACACATACTTTACATATAGTACATACTGTATGTATTGTGTGTATTGTATGTATTTTTTTCCATCTCTCCTCGGCGCCATGTTTTGTGTGACCAATGTATCTTAATTGACCTGCCAAGGGACTCTAGATGTACATTCGCAGTGTTGATAGCTTTGGCATATCCATACGCTCTCTAATTGATGTCAATTATATCGCAGTGTTCCTTTCAAATAAAATCTAAAATCAAACAACTGGTTTTGTGATGATACCTGTTGGCTGAAGAGGAACCCCACGTCATTTCTATTCTCCTCGATTCATAAGGAGTGATAGGTTGCTCTGGCCTTTCTGTAGGTTCTCAGACTGTCCTGCCAGGTGAAGCGAGATTCAGCTAACTTGTGGTATACCATATCCCCTCAAGCGTAGGTGGGGTTAGTGAATTTATTGTAAACTAATGTTTGCATATAAACCAAAATAGATGATGACCTAGACTTAGACTTTATTTGTCATTGTTTTGGAGAACAAGTTCAACAAGCGAGATTGCATACAGCTCTTCCCAAGGTGCATGTCCAACATAGGAGAAGAAAATCAAGGAATATAAAAAGAACAAAGGTACACGAGAACAAAGGTACGTGGGTGGTGTTTGAGAAGTACTGTATGTGGTAATGATGTGTGCTTGTGGTGTATGCATGTGAGGCAATTGTGGCATGTGCATCTGAGAGGAACATATGTGTGCTCGTGCAGGCTCAAGGGAGAACATATGCTCCCTCTAATCTATGTTTTAGGGATTTAGGACATCTTGTTAGGTCAGGGGTGTACAGCTGTTGATAGTAGAGTGGAACAATTATACTATATATTAAGAGATGCTCTCGGACGGGATGATCTAAGGTACCAACATCCCACATTCTGCCTCTATTCGGGATAAACTGAAATTTGATGATTTCTCATGTTACACCGTTTGCTAAGTCAATTCAAGTCAGCTTTATTTGTATAGCGCCAAATCATGACAGAAGTTATCTCAAGGCTCTTTCCAAGATGGAGCAGGTAGTGCTCCTCAACATGTTAATAGTCAAAGTCTGGAGGATGAAGGCACGGAGACCAACATATCCCCCATTAGCATCAGTGGCCAAGGAAAAACTTCCTTTAAAGTGAAGAAACCCTGGGCAGGACAGGTGGGCGGCCAGCTGCCTTGACCGGTTGGATTGACAGAGAGAGGGACAGAGAGAGAGAGACAGAGACAGCGACAGGCATAGGGGTGCACAGTTGTGGGGATGCACAGAATGCCAATCAGGAGCAGGACCTGGATGTTTGTTTTGAGGTCTGTCATCGCTGGTCGTGTTTTAACTGCAGGGCAGGCAGACAGGCAAATGCAAAAATCCAAAATGGCAGGCAACAGCTTAGGTCAAAATCAAGGTCAAATACCTCACAGAGCATACGGGCACGCAGAATACACCTGGCAATGTGTCGGCGGGATACAGACTGAAGCTGTGGCCGCTCTGAAATACAAAATTGGGCGATCTCTAATGGGCCACAGGTGTGGGTGCAGATTACGCATTGATGACGAGGAAACAAAGTCCAAAACAGGAAATTGGCATGGCCCAGGGCACCTGCACCTTGGCAGAACGCTTCTTTCAGGCAGGATCCTGAACCTACTCTACTACGTCATCAGAAAATTTGCTGATGACACCACCGTTGTAGGGCTCATCTCGGGGGATGACGAGTCAACATACCGTGACAAGATGGAGCGACTGACAATGAAGTGCAAGGAATACAACCTGGGCCTTAACACCTCAGAGACCGAAGAGTTCATAGTTGATTTCAGAAGGAAGAAAACAGACATCCAGGCCTTAATCATTAATGAAGACGAGGACAAGCGAACCTCCAACTTCCGCCTCGTGGGAGTCCAATTCAACAAAAACCAACACGCAGGCCATCATCAAGAAGGCACACCAGAGGGTACACTTCCTGAGAGTGCTCAGTAAGGACAGCCTCTCTCAGGAACTCCTGGCGCCCTTCTATCTGTTCTCTATTTAGGGCATCCTGTCATACTGCTCTAGCGTGTGGCTCTGGATTTGCACAGCTGCCGAGAGGAAAGAGGAAACTTACAGAATGAGGGACGGCTGATATCCAATAGCAGTCAATGTGATCATCATGTCCTAACGAGATTTTACCTACGGAACCTCTTGCATGAAAAAATCCAGGGAGGTGTAATAATGATATTTCTGTGCAATTATACTATAAATATGTAGAATGCATATCATGTGCGACATCATGCCCACATGCACTAACCCAACAGGTCCTATGTGTACAGGGTATACACAGTCCCTTGAACCTTTGGGCACAGATATACCTTAATGTCGCTCTACAGTTCCGCAGTGCATTTCCTCCTCAGTCAGGTGTATGTCTCCTGCGGGTTGACCGATATCCTTTGTGAACGTTTGCTAGCTTTCCTCACTGCCCTGGTCTTCAGTTACCTCTGGGTTACTGTGCTGATGGGTGGTAGGAAGAGGCTGCCAAGGTGTATGGGGGGAAATGTGCCAAAAGAGAATTGGCTTCCGTGAGAGGCAGGGAAGATGGAGCCAAAAAGTGGTCGAACTGGTTTAAGAACTCATTGAACTTTTTCACCCTCTCCATTGTCTCCTTAATGCCTCTGGTATTTGTGTTGTGGTCTCCGATGTTTGTCCACACCTTAAAGATCTCCCTCTGTTTCAGCTTGTCTTCCACCCTTCTCCTGTAGCTATCCATTCCTCCCTTCGTACACTACTTCCCCCTTTGCTGTGCTGCTTTTGTTGCCTCTCTGCCTGCTCTCGAAGGCAGCCCATTTCTTGTATGGGATATACTTCTTGTATGGGACATACAAGAAATATACTCAATGGCCTGTTATTAAAGTAGCACCGTACAGTCCTAGCCAGGCCGACTGAGGGCTGCACAGAAATTGAGGTAATCCATCTGGTAGTGAGTACCCAATTTTTAGTCCAACAGAGTCTATAAGATACACAATGGGACAACTGCCCGATTAAACATAATTTTAAAACCTCATTCAGGACAGGTGTCAGTTGATCAAAATATTTCTTGGAGTTAATGTCCTGGATTGTTGATAGTTAGTGTTAGTGCCTGCTGCTGCTGCGTCATGTGAGACGACACACCTAAGGATATTCCAGACAGGGTTCTTCCCTCAAGTGAGAATGGGGTTTCGGAAGAAACCTGACAGGTCAATTTGTGACAATGGGTCGGAGGATTGGCTGTTGATGTACTGAATGTCACTGCGCAACTAGATTCCAGGGAAGCATTCAGTGCCCTTCACATTAGGCACACTTTATTGGTCTTCCAGGCTTTCTAGTTGGCCTATGTTTTGATGTCCCCAATGAGAGACATTCTGCATGCATTTATGGATGTATGCAGTAACTGATGCAGCATTCTTTTCAGTGTCAATGCGCCGGTTGTCAGTCGAACCCCTTCAGGAGGTATCCCAATCCATGCCATCAAACAGTCCTGTCGCACTGACATAGCACCTTGGGTCACTCACATGCGTCACTGTAGGTATAAATGTTTTCTTGTGTCACTTTTAGCTCAAAATGTTGTAATGATGGTCGGCGGCTGGCAGTGAAGGATAAACAAAACCAAAAGCATGACAAAGAGATGCTCGGCTGTGCGGCACCAGGGATGTTTCAAAGGCTTGTTGTTCGTCTTGGACAAGTGCTGCATGTTTAAGTCTGTAGTACAAAATACACATGTTAATGGAAATAGGGGAAATTTCTCTTCAGGCTGACCTGGCGAAATTTCTCTGCAACAAAGAAGGCCTCTTCAAGGTGTAAGACTGATACGTTGCTGGCGGTTTGCAAGGAAACACGTGGGGCTTCTTTCGTGTTTTACACTGGGGACATGAATACAGCTGTGACGATAACGGTGGCAAATTTTCAACAGTGTCCTTAGATACAGAATTGAAAGGTGAATGGGATGCGACAACGGTCAAATCCTCAACTTTGTCGTTCAGCTGTTCCCTTGAGAGGATACAGTATCACCTGTTTTTGATGTTGTTTCACTGTTGGTTTCCTCAATTCATATAGTAACTTGCCTCATATGACTCACTAAATAACATTGTGACAGGATAGGAACTTGAAGTAGCCAGCATATAAAGTGTATATGATATAAATCCAAAACATGTTTTTGCCGGTAGCGTTTGGCCTGTGCATATGCAAATAAAAACTTATAATCTCCTCTTCCAGGTATTTATGAGGACCATCAGATGACTTCTGACCACTACAGCAGCACGGGTAAGTTAATCAAAAAGTATTCATTTTTCAAATCAGAAATGATGGCACATAGGGTAGTATGCAATGTACTTCAAGTCATTCACGTTGTACTTTGAATGAAATATTGCCATCTAGTGATAGGACCTGATCTGTCACTTTGTGTTGAAATTCTAAATGTTAAATACTAACTCCAAAGCTGTGATTGTTAAGAAAGTTGTTTCTTTAGATCAGTTAATGCAACCAATATATATATTTCAACTTGATCCATTTTCATGATGAATAACATTTCTGTGGACCAAGTTGCGGATGTGGGGGTGTGGTAGTAACTGTCATGGGTGGTGGCTGCTCGGGGTTTGTTTTGTGTAATAAATAGACAGGCAGGCAGACAGATTATAATTGAACAATTACACTTTATGCTGATACATTCATATGTTTCTCATCACATTATTCTAATATGAACATCATCTCAACGCAATGCAGAATCCGTCGAATTTCTGAGCAAGAGTAAGCTTGCAGATTTACTGAACAAACAGGAAATACTGTACTCACGATTGAGTTAAGTCTGGAAGCGAGCCACAGACGGCAATTTTTTTCTCAATACCTGGAAATGTGACACAGTACAATTCTAATTAAGATATGTTTTTCTTTAAAACCACAAACAAAATTACCAATAGCATGATTTTCTATCCCGTCTTGCTCAATAAATTGTTCAACTTTGTCATTTGCGCCCAGAGGACGCTGGCATTATTAGGCCTGAGGTGAGGCAGTGGTCCAATGTTAAGGTCCAGGTTCAGGCGAAGTTCAGTCAACACTCCCCTAGCTGTGAAAACTGCACCAGGTGGCACTAGTGAGGGATCAGAGGTCAAACTCAGATCGGAAACCCCTGACCTCAGTATGACCCTGTGTTGACTTCATTGTGCACAGCTCTTTTGGCCTAGGTTTTCTCATGTACCCTCCATAAACTTGTGAGGAGTGCACGCAGTGTCAGTAAGGAGTGGAAAGAAGCCGGAGAGGAACCATTAAATCTGCACACACAGTGAATAGGCGCCATTGTTGTCTGCTGGAGGAGGACGCATCGATTTATGAGACAGAGCCTGATTGGATTGTAAATTTGACGAGGTGGGCGACTGCTTCAGCCTGTCTGTCTGAATCCTCTCTTTCTGTCCGTTGCTTGCAGTTTGCAGGCATATTCTCCTCCCAGGATGACGTGGTGTGTGCATTGGCCAAGGGTTATGCAAGGGTCAAGGGGGTTGAGGCAAGGCTGTTCATGCTTGTAAATGTTCTGACAGGGGTGGGAATTTAGAGACCCCTATTCTATGACCAAAAACCCTGGGTCAGGGGCCAAATAGCTGAGCGAGCAACAGCTGTTTTCAACGCTGGCCCTGTAAGTGAATGCCTGATTTAAACTCTGCTTATACCTTTACGGTATATGAACTGTGGAGGATCACCACGATTTGTTCTATTAAGTCAAATTACTAGAATTCCATGACACAAGACAGAGAGGGCGGAAAAATGAAACGACGACGGTTGAACTGAAGTCATTTTTGGGCACAAATATTTTGTGGCAATTGACTTGTGGTCACCTCTTGGTTGTCCTGACTCCGTGCTCAGTCATCCATCCTCAATTGCCACTCCCCTTTGTACCATAAGAAACCTCAGGATATCATGAGACAGAGGTGCAATGTACATTCTTAAGTTTATAATTTACCCACACAGGGACAGGACTTCCTGCATGCAAATTAGTGCTGTGGACCATCTCTAAAATTACTTTAATGTCTCTTTGAAAATGTTAGATCAAACTAAACATCCTGCCGTTTCCACTGGGGACATAAATCAAAATAGATAAAGATCAGTTCAGAATAGATTTGTAGTCCCCTTGAGGTCAGATGAAAAAGGAAATGAGTATAAAGGTCAGATTAAGACATACATCTGTAACAGATGAATGTCAAAAAATGAATATTATGCATGGGCACGCACGCACGCACACGCACACACACACACAATTATTGCAATTTTCTCACTTACATTAAGTTGCGTTAAGTATGTGTAGTATTTACAGTTTTGTTGTGAATGAATGGTCAACAAAAACGTCTGAACTCCTCTTTGCGCCATTTCACACTGCGTTTTGCCGCTAAGGCCATATGAGGGCAGTAGATCCACAGCAGTGATGTGTGACGTTTGCTCCCACATGCCACCTGGACACAATGAGATCGGTAAACGTATTGGTTTGCACAGTATACCAGTTTCATGCTTGTGAGTTTTTGGGTGTTGCGGCATGTAATGGAGTTCCTCTGAAATGAGGCATGATACGTGTGTAATTCTGAATCACATTGATCAGTTGCTTAACATGACCCCTCACCTGTTGTTGCCACCACTGGTCTTCTGTGATATGTATGGGAACCTACTCCTGCTGCAGTTAGTCATGAGGTTTGTCAGGGAATCATTTTTAAATAGAGTGTCCTCTGGAGAAATCTAACATGCCAACAACATTCACAACAAAGATAATTCCAGCAGTTCAGTGTCTCTACACTATGTGAACTTCACTACGCTGTCATTTTGACTGAGTGTTAATACCTCACTCCATGAACTTGAACAGATCTCGCCCATTTACAGTAGATTCAGTGAAACATTGTCCAAATCTCGCAACTATTCATTTGTCGCTCTCGATTGAGAATTGATAAATCACATTTTTTGGTGATAGAAATACTTGTGCTTTGACAGAACAATGTATGGGAGAATTACCTCCTCAGTTAACCTGTTAATCAGAAATGTGTTTTGATAGCTGAATCACCAGGCAAGATAACTACGGTAGTAGAAAACATTATGCTGTGTTGCACTTGTCTCTTGATTTGCATCATCAGTGCTTTAGGGAGCAAAATTATTTTGCCTCATTCCAAAATTCCAAATCCAGCACAGAATATTGCAGTCAGTCATGACTTGATTTTTAAAAGGAAAATACATTTCACAGAACTGTTGAGCAACTCCTTGCAAGTGTGTGGTTCTTGGCCCAAGTTGTTATCAGTCTGCAGAAGTCAATCTGTCCTCTCACTGATATCAATCACTTAATTACCGTAGATGTTCCAGTTGCAGTCTGCACTCATTGATCAGTGAGTTGTTTCAACAGAAACCCACCGACAGCAATGAATGTTTATTGCAACCTTTAGGCTTTCACCTCATGCATCAGAGGTCAGTTACATTGATGGAATCTTTTAAACTTTGAGTTTTTGGAGTTGTTCAAGTGTTCACTAGAGAAGAGACATCTTGCATCTGTTTTCTTGGTCTTTTAGTACTGAGGAGATCAGACCTCACCAGTCTCACCATGGGTTGCCTGTGTGTGATAGTAGTCACAGGGTACAGTCAACGGTCGGTGGTTTTGGACATAGTTCAAACTCACCGACAGCGTTGAATGTTCTCCGTGAGCACCTGGGTAAGCTCTGTCCTTATAGATTTTTGCCTGAGGAGAGCTGTTGGTGGAAATAAACAATAATATAGATGGCCAGCGACAAAAAATTACTTCTCAACAAGTTCATTTTTTTTTTCATTTCAATTTTCAGTCATACTTTCTATCTGAAAAGAACAACTGCTGTGGTTTCATTTGTGGAACTTGACTCAAAAAGCACTTGCTTTGCATATTTGCAGTCATAATATACACATTTATATGCACATTGTCTGACGATGAAATGCTGCACACATGCACAAACCCATGTCCATGTAAACTGAGCAGGAAAATGCTAACTTTGTAATCTTAAACTAGATTGTTTAACTATTGTTAAACTACAGTCATCAATCTTCACTGATTAAGTGGGCCAAAGCAGAGACTACTTAGTGCTACTGCTAAGTGGCAAGCAGATAAAGTCACATTTGTCCACGACTCTCCATTGACGCATGTTAAGGTGCTTGCCTCGGTCACACGTCATTTCATATCTGCCTCTGGTACAGAAACACACACATCTCGCGCCATTGCAGGGGGAACCACAGCAACAGCAAACGCCTACGTCACTTCAACTACCTATCCACAACACTTGGCTGGTCCGTGCAACTATCCTCTGATATGAAACTGGTCCATGGCAAAATGAGGGATAGGGACCACCACTTCCTTTACAACACATCAACTAGAACTCTCGAAATTTAAGTCACAGATATCCAGGAATTAAATTTACTGAACTTGATGTTCGTAGGTCGTAACCATTCCTGGAAATGGTGATGGAAAAGACCCAAATCATCAATTCATGCATTGTTATTCTTGGCTAATAATTCTAGGCTTTTTCAGCAAGCATGGTGTAGAGAGAATTTGTAAATATCATCAACAAAATTCTGCTAAGAAAATGAGCTTTTATTTCAAAATTTCACATAGTGGTTGCTATTGTGATTTATTGACATGTAATTCCATCTGTAAAGAACTGCACAGATGGACTTCAATTTCTTAGTATCACTGATGTTCAACTTAAATTGCAAATTACCTTCTTCTCGAAGAGACAGTAGAAATGAATACATTGACATGGAGTGACCCGCAGACCAAGCTGTGTAGGAATGGGACAGTGACCCCAAAATCCCCACACTCTGGAATGGGACATCACTTATGTATGATGTTTATGTAGTTGTTGTGGTATCATAACAATGCTGTTCCACAAGAGTGACAGCTTCATGCTATCTTCAGAAACTGTCAATTGTTAAGCCACACAGCAGTAGTGTGAGGTTTTCTGATAAACCTTTTTCATAAACATATTTATCTTGGGAATTTTACAGATAAACTTTGACTCAAGTTGGACTAATATAAATTCAAACAAATTCAGGAGTACCTATTCCAGCTGCTCACAAACATGTTAATTAACCACTGTGGACTTAATTTGGTTGTCAGGAAGTATCTACACAGCATGAAACTGATTTTCAACTATTGATCTACACAACGGCACAGTGCTTGAAATAACATGCTCACATTAAGCAATCTCAGCTCCACAGAAAGTGAGGTGACTGGCGTGTGATGTGATGAGTCAATGGGGGATTCATCAGATCTGAAAGACAAAATGAACAATACCACAATGTGACATATCTGGTGATGCAATTGAACTCTTAAATTTGTGACATGAAAAACAAAAATTATTCTGAGATCAGTCTGGAAAATATCGCTGCTCCAGAAAGCCTGCTTTGCTGCAGCATTAACACTTCTCTAAAACAGCTGTAACTCCCCTATTAAAAAAATGGAATGAAGACTGCTGTGATTAACCACTAAATCAATGGATCAATTAAGTGTCTACCGACCTTGATCTGATTTTCATGCTCGCAAAGCTACACTTTGTAATCTGCTCATAACGTGCCTTAGTGGTGAACTGGTGCATTTTGAGCTGCAAGAGGCTGACAGCTGTACTGCAGGAGAGGTTTGAAATTAGTTTGCTGCTGTTGAGTTTCAGTATGTGATGTATTTTGAAATATCAAAAACATAATTATTTCCACACTTTTAACTTGTGTGTCAATGAAGACATAGTGCCATGTTTCTTACATGAATTATATCAAAGATTAAATAAGATGTGCCCTTGACAGATGTTGAACATGACTTGAAAGTATCAATATATGTTCGACTAATTTGAAATTCTGTCTGGCAACATTTTGTATATAACAGTGCAGAAATTACGACACTGTTAGTTAACTTAACTGCAACTCCTCTGGCTTTAGCTGCACCTCTGACAAAGCTGCTTCAATGCAAATTTTGTGTTTTTGTGGTGATTACGATGTTCTGATTCTGCAAATCTGCTACCGTATTTGCTGTCAAGTAGTTATACTTGAGACTACTTGGTATCAGTATTCTAAAATGACACAACAGTTAAGACAAAAGGAGAACTTTGGATTTGGGGGTAAGTTTCCAATGCCTTGTTTTCTTCACACAGGCATCAGTAGACTATCAGCAGCCTACCGTGCCAGAAAGGCAAACTTGGTCCACAGCGCCATGAGCAAGGCACTTAAATGCCAGGATTGCCTTGGGGCACAGGGCTCAATTGGTTCGATTTCTTTTTGGAGAACAAACCAAATCACATGGATAACATCATGTAGGTACAACAGCTACTTGTTTGGGGTAGAATTGATATTAAGGGGCATTCAAAGGCAGAAAAAAGGTTGAGAAATTAGAAAATCAGATTCAATAATTGACCAGGACCAAAAAAAAGAGGGCCACCGCTTCAGCTAGCCCTTTCTCAACAAAAACAAACATAAAATACAAGCAATCTTTGGGCTTTGGTAACTTCAAACCTTGCAGGTTTTTCCATGAGAAGCTGCAACATATGGACTGCCGACCAGGCTACCAGCAGTCCAGCATGTTGATGTTGTGCTTCAACTTTGTTTGGCTTGCTGTGCAGTATTTGTGCATTTCTCACTGAAAGCAAACTGCATTTAACTCTTGCCCCTCTTTTGAAGTGGACCAGATTTTGCCTATTTTGGTCGACATCATAGTTTGGCTGAGCTTTTACACCGGTATGAATGAAGCGGATTATCAAAGGAGATAAACGCATTTCACTTGGAAGAGGTTAACAGCTCTGATGTGAAACTAATTGGCTAGTAGATTGAGAATTGAAATTGGAAATGGACTGCAACATGCCAATTGCTAAGGACACAATACAGTACACTGTCTGCTTTTCTCATAATTTAATGTTACAATCACTCCATTAATGTTTTCATTGACATATTCTACACATTCTAATATTGTGCAACACCGACACATGTACAATTATTGACAAAAATGCTAACATGTACGACGTGTCATTAAAATAACAGTTGACTGACATACTGTAGTATTTGGGAAATTATCATATAACATCTTGAGTCATTGGAGATTTTACTCAATAGATTTCCTGCACTGGCAGATAATATTTGTCAAGAGGAGCAATGTGATAACAAATGTGACAGCACATAGATGTAGCCTGGAACATTTTTGAAATGTAATCTCAGCCATGCTGAAGAGATGGATTTTCGCGTGACTAAAATGTATCGCTGCTTTGTGGCAAGCAAGGTAAGAGAGGAAAGATCCTGCTCGGGCTATCTTGCACCAAAGACCTTCCCACTAAACCTAGTGCTTTTTCTTTTCTTTAAGCAACCAATGATGTACTTTAAATGGGAATTATGATTTTTAGTTTAATGTGACCATGAACTTAATAAAATTAAAAATGTATATATATTTACTCAACCCTGTCATCAATAACTTTCTGTGGCTGTAATGACAAAGTCTCTTTAACCTTACTTTTTCTCATGACACTAGTAAAAAACATTTTAAGAATTATTCATTAGGGAGCATTTTCAGGGCATGGTGCATTCTAAGTGTTCCTCCAAAATGAGGATGCAGTACCTGCATGCCACTGACATTTCATAACATTGAAATGCTTGTGTCACAAATGGTATGCAACGAGACATAGATCGATCACAAAGAAACACAATCTTTTCATTCAAAATAAACTTAAGGGTACAGACAGCACTGTTGAGTTATTCATATTCAGACACTGCATCGACCCACTTTCAGGCAATAAGGACATCTGTCCGCAGTACCAAGTAATGAAGGCAATGCAACACGGTACATTGTGTGCTGCTCATTGTCCAACACCTGGAATGTGCTGACTATGCAGGGTTCAAACTGGTTCAATCATACTGTAGCTCTCCCAACAGTGGTTTTAGAGCTCTAAAAATGACAAAGTTATTTCTATGAACAAACTTGATGGTAAATTTAACTCAACAGTTGTGCAAAGTTGTGAGGTTGGCTCAAATGCTCACTATTAGGGATGTCTGATATTGGCTTTTTTGCCGATATCCGATATGCCAATATTGTCCAACTCTCAACTTATCGATACCGATATCAGCCGATACCGATATGTGCGCCAGTAAACGCTTCAGGAGCGCATAAGCACTATTTCAGTGTAACGCAAGCATTATTGTATTTTTATTTTATCGGTTTTAAAGCAAAAAAATCCGATACCGATATTACATTTTTATGCTAATATCGGGCCGATAATAGAGGTGGGCCGATATTATTGGACATCTCTACTCAGTATTATTATCAAAATCCATGCCTTTTCACAAGCTGATGAATGTCGTCACCTATATTCCCCCAATTACATATCACTGTACATCAAAGTTAATGTATCCTCTCTGGCAGTGCTTAGAGTAGCGTTGCATGTCATCCACCTTTCTTTTCTCAAAAGCTTTGTTTGACACATTTTGTAGTTGCAGATTTCAAAGTAATGGAAATTAAGCCAGCACACTAGATTAATTTGAAGCAGTTTTGTACATCTGTCATGGAGTAGAATGACAGAATGACTTTGTGAATGTCTCCCACAATGTGACAATTTTCCTGTTCAGCAGAGTATATCGACAGGTCATGTGATTGCTGTTTGCACAGACACACATGGCTGCTGAATTATTCTGTTAATCGCTCACTGAGCCCAATTACAGTACTTTCATATTAATGTGCAGTCATTGTCCAATTTCTTTGAGTCTGCTGATTTTTCAAGTGACCATGTTAACAGCACAGAGTGATATTGTTGTTAGAGTCATCCTGCACCCACATTGCTTTTTTACCGTACCCATTGTGCTCACTTACTGTATCAACGCAACATGCAGTATATTGTCCAACATATATTGGTGTTTTACATCTGTGCATGCCGGGGAATCCTTGCGTGATGTGATCCTGAAAATGATGTGATCAGAGGTGCTCAAAGGCACGAGATGACAAAAATGTAGCACATCTCTGGTTCTGATGTCCGTCTTACATACACATTGTCTTACATCGTAGCATATGTTTTAGCTGAGCATTGGAATGATGTAAGGAGGTGTGGTCGAACATCTACTCATAGTCACACTCACAGGGACAATTTGGTATCTCAATGTTAACTGTTGAATGTTTCTGGATGCTTGGAGGAAACCGGAGCATCCGGCGGGAACCAATGTATGAGCGTGGTGAACTCAACACAGAAAGAGATCAGCTAGTAATCAAACCAGGTACCTTATTGAAATGAACTAGAAATGTCTGTGAGGAGACAGTGATTAGTCACTGGCTCATGGCTCATTTTACTGATCACTGAATCAAGACTAACAATTAAATGATCTGACTGCATACTTGTGTTGATACCATCTCTCTTTTGTAATTCAACACTGAAAGGAAATATTCATGAGCCTAGCTTCCCACACGACTCCTGAAGCTGTAGTAAGCTATTTGCATATCCACAGTGGCTGCAATGTAATTGAAAACAATTTGCTCTCAGTTTCGCACAATTTACTAGTTTGTTTTATGATAGATATTCAACAATAGCAGTGCTCACTTAGATGTCCATTTGGAGCTCAGGTACCTTTTGCACAGTTCATGGCTGCACTTTGTACCAGATAGACCAGGGGTCACCAACATGGTGCCTGCAAGTGCACCAGGTCGTCCGCAAGGACCACATAAGGCGCCTATAGGCTTGCTCACTATGAATAAGGGGGAGGATTTCTTGTTTACGACTGTGAAAGAAACCTGCATGTGTCTCACCTGTGGGGTGACTGTGGTGAAGGCACAATGGGCAGAAAAAGCCTGTGAGACAAAGGCAGCTTTGGGTAAACACTCTTTTTTCACAAGACTGGTGAAAGAGTCACTACAAGCAACTGATGCGTCATTTGAGCCACACATTTTCCTATCAAGAAGAAGAAGGTGTTTTCAGACAGAGAACGACTGAGAACGGCACCAAGCTCATTTCCACTCTCTCCAACGTCCAACTGGCAGCATCTCCAGTGAGTAGTGGGTATCAGCTATGTCTGAAGACTTGACCGATCAGCTGGACCAGGATCTGGCAAGGTGCAGGAGTGTTTAGCATCCAGTGCGACGGATCCACGGACAGCGGCAGTACAGCGCACTTGTTTTTTTTCCAGATTTTATCCGAAAATGGTGTAAATCTGTCGTTTGTTCAAAATTTGTCATTTGTTAAACAATATTTATTAAAAAAATGCAAGTTGGTATTCTTAAACATTACATAATTGATGACTTTTTGAAACATGATGCAAAATAGTCAACGATTTGTCAAAAAGGTTTATCAGTGGCTATTGAAGATGGGACTTTTTTCCTGTTAAGTGTAGTACGCAAGTGATCATCTGAAAATTTGACAGTCACTGAAATTAATACAAATAAAGTGCTGCATATTCATCCGTTTCCCATCTTGTTGTCATTGTTGATAATTGTTGTGTGTAATCATTAAAGTGATCAGTGACATCACATAGATGAGCATCGTTATTATTAATAGTTTATAAGTTAAGGCAAACTGAGCAAATTTGTTAATTCAGGAAAGGTATCAAACTGGTAGCCCGACGCGTACATAATCCCGTACTTATATTTTGTTGCTGGCATAGTAGTCCACAGTATGCCTGTTGTTTGCTTTGCCAGAGGATGAGTCAACCTAACGATTACAGTTACCGGTCAACAGGCTGAGGCTAAAGCTACAACATGAGAACTGAATGTGTTGGTGTTATCGATGGAGCTGAATACTGGTGCGTTTTTTCTTAATAGCGATCTCCTGTTGAAAGGAATCATACCGACCATGATGACCTGGACACCCAACAGACTCTTATTTGTTGAATAGCTCACAGTGTCTTGTTTTTGGTCCTTTGCAGTTTTTTGTCTTATTCGAAAAAATCTGATTAAATGTAGTCCAATCACTTTTATTTCATCCCACTTGAAACAGAAACATGCTCCACTTTTTAAATAGCACATATACAGTGCTAACTTGAGATACAAATTGAATTAATTCCATGACTGAGGTTGCCTGAAGTCAATCTGCTCATATTTCATGCAATTTTTTTTCGCCATTCAAAACAAGTACAATAATTTTTATTTCTTCCGGTCTTGTAAGATATCGCTAAATCTCTTATGAAAAAAAATCGAATGAAAGACATTCATTGGGAACCTATGCATGATAATAATAGTAAAATTTGCGACTTCTTTCTCACGCTTTCTCAGACTAAAACACAATTACAGCTTGTCTGAAGATTTGTACTAGCTGGCAGCCACTGGGAGGCAGTGTAGCGGGACACTCAAATGTAATACAGACGTGAGGTAAGTTCACGCACCCAAGAAGACATTACCAGTAGTTAAAATTAGGATTTTGAACTATTATTTTGAGCATCGTGCACATACCCCTTGTCCTGGACAACAAACTAAGAAATACATAGGGTGCAGCATAAGGCCATCAAAGAGGGAAACAGCGGATGCGCATAAGCTTGGCATAAAGGAATCAATGATGAGATATTGGAGATGTTGGGTTGCTCTTAAGTCAAGTTACCACTGTACTGTATATGTAGCACATATTTTGGGTGCTGTCGATGGTGAAATGCTGTCTGCCTCATCACTTCCCTATATGGCAGAGCCTGGTTTGAAATAATTGTCAGGAACTTTGAAGTGTGATGGAAACGCACACCACACAAATTTCTAGGAATTATTTTACCAAGGTAATGAAGTTCATGGTGAATTAAGTCCCCGAGAGTGTTGGCGGAATAGCCCCTATTATTTATATATTACAGGTATACAAATGATAGATTGACAGCTCAGTTAAACAGCGCTTTTACTTCTCAATGATGAAACATTAATAACAGACAGATGCATTACACATTGACTACGCTTTCAGTTATTTAAAAAAAAAAAAAAAGGTGAGGTAGTTCATTACTGCAGTTGTATAGCCGAAGCCTTGAAGTCACTGATCCTGTGAGGGAATACTTTGCCTGGTAAAGCTGTGCATGATGGCCTATGCTCTGCAAAGTTAGAATAAGCCCTCGTCTTAGGCACTCACT
>OMPJ01046079.1:41247-67551 GCA_900312935.1 Carapus acus | reverse complement strand
TGATAACGTTTTGAAACATTATGCAAAAAAGTTCATATTAGTCAAAAAGGCTTGTCAGTGACCATTAGAAATGGGACATCTTTCCTATTAAATGGAGTATGCAAGCGATCATCTGAAAATTGAACAGTTACTGAGGTTAATAGAAATTAAGTGCTTAATATTGATATTTTTTTCCCACCTTGTTGTCATTGTTGATAATTGTTGTGAGAAATCATATACGTACTGTACGTGATCAGTGTCTTCACATAGATGAGTCTCGTTAATCATTATTAATAACTTAAATATAAAATTTAGTAAATTTGTTATTTCAGAAGAGCGTATCAAACTGGTAGCCCCTCACTGACTCGATACCCATGAAGTAGCCCTCAGTATCAGAATGGTTGGTGACCCCTGCTCTAAAGAGACTATTTCCTGAGGCTTCTCAGGGGATACAACTTCTCAGAGAAACTTCTAAAATCTTTCTATCACTGCACGGTAGAGAGCATCCTCACCTACTGCCTCTGTGCATAGATCTCCAACAGCACAGTAGCGCAAAGGAAAGAACTCCAGAGGGTCATCCAGACCGCCCAGAGGATTATTGGTAGCCCTCTCCTCTCACTGCAAGAACTCTACCGTTCCCATTGCAGGAGAAAGGCAAAAAGGATCCTCCAGGACCCGGCACATGGACTGTTTGAACGTCTGCCCTCAGGCAGGTGTTTTAGGGCAATCAAATCTTGGACAAATAGAGTTAAGAACAGCTTTTACCCAGCTGCCATAAGTCACCTGAATAGTATCAAAAAAGAACTGTTTACAGAAAATGCTCCAGTCAGTGTTAAGCATTTACATTTACATTTAGGCTCCTACACAATTCCAGTCAGATCATACATTCCCACCCCATCTGCGCGGCTATTTCAATTATATCATTATTCATACGGATATTTATAATGTTATACCGATATTTATAATGTACATATTATGTGTTTATAATTTTGTGTGTATACAAAGTCTCTTCTTCTTTCCTCTTCTTCTTTCTCTATTTGAAATATTTACACAGGAATGCAGCACCTTAGTTTCATTACACAATTCAATTGCTGTAATGACAATAAAAGATTCCTGATCTTCGATCACTGTCTTAATGACCTTAATCACTACAAAAGAGAGTGCTTTTCCTTCAATTGTCATTTCAGCATCAAACAATCTACTACAATCTACTTGAAGCAGCTGAGTGCTGTCAACTTGTTTTTTATGCACAGTTCATCAACTGCTCTGCTTATACAGTATTGCTGACCAAGTAACTTCTGCTATTGCATCATCACCTTGGGGAATTTGAAAATCTAATCACAAACCCACTCACGGATCTCCATGAGAAAAATCCGCTCTTGTCTCATTATTTTCTTTTTCTCATTATTTATTTTCTATTATTATTTCGTGCTTAATCAACCCGCAGACTGAAGCTGGAACATGACCAGTAATGACTGACCACTTAACATCCAGATCTTGCTCCTTATCGGCATGCTTTGCATCTACTGCTGTTTATCTTTATACCTGTCTCTGCCTCTGTCTCTCTACCTCTTTCTTTAAACCTAACCGGTCAAGGCAGATGGCCGCCCATCTGCAGCCTGCGGTTTCTTTCTGGGAATTTTTCCTCACCACTGTGGCAAATGGAGGAAATGTTGGGTCTCTGTGTGATTATTTTACAGAATTTGAATGTTGAAATCTCGAGGAGCTCTACCTGTTCCATCTTGGATGATGTGCTTTGGTGCTATACAAATAAAATTTTGTCAACAATTTGTTCACGAGTGGACTCACTGATGAGGATGGACACTTGCTGTGGAAAATAGTTTTCAATTATCACATATTCTGTTTTTACCGCTACTGTCGTAATCACTATGAAGTCTATCCGTTTGATCACTAATGAAATCCATCTACTTAAATAAAGCTGCAAGCATCAAGAACACACATGATGTTCACATAAGCTAAATAGCATCAGCCTTTCAAAATGTGAAAATTTACAATTATACAGACAAAGCCTCTTCAGCTAGCCCTCAACACTTTTGAAAAGCTGCTACATAAATAGCAGCAACCTGTTACGGGCCACTGACTCTGGTGCTGAACTTGAGTTCATGCATTTTTGGTGCTTCTTGTCAGGGCTCCAATTTGTCAGCTGTTCCAACAGCCGTCCCAATGATCTGAGAATGTCTGCACTTAAAAAACTGAAGCTTGTTCGAAAGATTGCTGCAAAAAGCCTTGCAGAAATATGCAAATTTGAATACATCACTCCAGCTTTAGCTCCCAAACACTTCCTTTCTAATCCACTGCTAGTTTTCTTACTACCAACCACATCATCTCAACCTGATGTTGCTGCACTGTAATTCAGCCACTGTTTTATTCTCCTACATTGCTATAATTGCTTTTAGGTCTGGCCTTTAACAGTGCTTTGCAGGACAAACATCTTTTTTGTTATAACAACTTCCTGCACTTGTTGAAGGCAGATTGCGACGCAAGGATTCAGACTTGGGCACGCTTTCTCATAGTTTACTTCGATAGAAACACTGTGAGTTAGAATAAAGCCAGGAAACGTAAAACAGCGGGATGACATGTTCTATTGTTACTCTATTGACTTAGTAAATTAATTGTACATGCATAATATGTATGACTGTACTTTGAGTGTATAAAATTTTTCGTCTCTTTTTATATACAGTATTTACTCTCTGTCTTTTCAAACTGGAACTGTTATGATGACTTCAATTTTTCATTATGGGATTGATCAGGTGTTATCTTTACGCATCCTCTGTTAGATTTGAAGACTGATGGGATAGCTCAGACATTGGCAGGATACTAGATAGGGCTAGGTGGTTATTGGTTACAGTCGTGAGATTAAGGAGAGGTCCTTTAAGGTTGGTCTTTCAACCAGTTTTGCTTTGATTGTTTCAATTTTTCTAGGGTGCTTGGTGTTCTACTTTCCGTTGATCAAGCCCACTTTCAACTCTACCAGGTCTGCTGTAACTCTACCCATGCATCTCCTTTACCTTCACCAGCCCAGGTTCCATAATGCTCATTCTGCCCTCATCATCTCAGTCTTTCACTCACTCGATATCTCCTCAAACCTCACCACAACCACCTCATACTGTACGTCCCTTGGATGACTCCAGTCACCCTCTAGCATAGGGTTCTTAATTTAGAACCCTGTGCTGCCCCTCCAACTGCTGTACCTTCTGCATACTCATACATTGATGGAGAGAGAATCTCGTTTAGATTTTTTTTCCACTGAGAGCTTGGATTTGAGTAAAGAACTACGCGTATGTCTGTGAAGATACTGGAGATACTGGATGTGATCCTAGGCTACACAAACAGGGTTGAAGTTGAAAGCTGAATAGATATGGTGACTTCAGCAGTCTGGTACACTGACCGCACGGTTGACAGAGACAGTACCACGGTATTTTCACATTGTGTTTGTACCTCGTTGTTGGTGTAATGAAGGTCCATGGCCTGACCGAAAGCCACTTTGGCTTTGGCCTTCAGCTCATCCAGCTTAACAGGGCGAGGAAACTGCAATATCCTGGAGCGGGAGGGGAGATGGGGACAAGATCAAAGATAGGACCTGAAAGTCAAAAACAGCAGTGACAAAGGTTGAGCCTTACCTTTTCTCCCCTTTGAATTCAAACTTGACTCTGATGTCATTCTGTGAAAACACAAAGATTTTTCTTGAGGGCGTTTCTCTCTTTGCATCGGTCTTACTTCTCAAAAGGAGACATGCGTCACCCCAGATATGTCACATGGTGAGCCGAATGAATACCTGGTTCTTTGGAGAGGAAGCTTTGGGTTTGCCCAGGTCAGACAAGAATGTGGCGGGGCGACTGCAACGATGCAGCTCAGCCAAGTCCTGCATGATTGAATTCAGGGCTTCCTGTTCATCTGAGAGAGGATGAGAGAAAACTAGATTTCATGTTTCGCTCGACTGACAATCACATATGCTCTTTATAATTTCATCACAAGGAGTCAAAATTTTCATCTTTCATGACAAACACAAAATATGAGGACCATATCAAACTTACCCATCATCTTGAGACACGGCTCTGTAATCAGGATTCCAGAGTAGGATCCCCAACTACTGGAAAAGAGAGCAACATATTCAGATTCATGTATTTACGCACTGCCCGCGCAGCAGGCATACAGTATGTGCTTGTCCTTTTATGTATGGTATACATTATTGGGAAAGTAATGAAAATTAAATCCTGTATGATATACAAACAAGCCTATTCAACTAGCGGCTTGCATCCTGCCTGAATTTTTCAATGGCAACATGGGATGTGTGTGATATGAGAAAGATCAACTCATACAGGACTGCTCGGAGAAAGTCCAACTCATGGAGGACTACTCGTAGACCCACAACCCCCCCCCCACACACACTCCTCTGCTCAGAACTCACAGAGGACTGCTCGCGGACCAGCGCAAACTGCTGGATGACAACTCTCAGACCTGTGCATTTCTTCGACAAAATGATCAGGGCAACCCATAAACAGCCTGTTATTTTCAATTTTGGAACATGTGATGTTGAAGATGAGAAACCCCGATATGCAACATCAGTCCAACCACAGACTACAGCACATCATCACCATTTCTACTCATCAAACACTTATCTTAAGAATAAAAACATTTTGTCACTGTGATATCTTGTTTCATCTTTTGCATAAACAATATATCCAAAATTCATCAATGTTTCCAATACTTCATTATTTTTACTATCATTTTGCTGAGCTATAGAGCCTTTTTGCTCAGGGTCTAACCCCAGATATTTGTGATTATGATGTGATTTAGCATCATGTAAATCAAAGGTGTTTACTGCATGGACCAGGAGAATTCTAAAAGCAGACGGTCTAAATAATTTCAATGAACTCATTCAGTAGGCAAAATGCACAAAGGAATACATAGCATTCTCTATTAGCACAACATCTTTGTAACGATTTTTGTCAAGTTCAAGCATTAGAAACAGTGACATTCTCATTATTTTACTTTTTTTTGAGGTTTCAGTGATCTAAAATGGAAAAGAGAACCCGATTATACGACCAGTAAGGGGCTGCTTAATAACCCATCGGTTCAAAAAACGAACTCTGATTTGTGTAAGTTCCCATAGCCATTTGTTTTTATCTTTGAAGCTCAGGTCAGTATTTATGATTTAGTCTGTTGCATCCTTAATCAAAACTGACAATGCTTAACGACGAATTTGGTTTGTTTTCAAATGGTAATATTCATTGTATGAATTTAGTCTTTTTTGTTTATGGGTTCTCACTAATTAAAATTTTGGCATCCCTGTGACCAGCATGAAGCCGTTGCCTCCTCCTAAGATTCCCTAGGATTTCACCTCAGCTGTGAGATCCAGACGACACACATTTCAAAGATGCGATCAAGTCCAGATGCTACGTCTTGACTTCGTAGTGCATAAATTAAAGGTCCTCTGAATATCAAGAGAATATAGCATCAATGAGACCATTACGACAAATATTTGACCTATAATTCATTGTGGGTGTCACTATTGTCAGAATCAAATACACTGCGCAACAACAGCGATGCATTGACAAACGAGAACGTTAAAAACTACATAAACGATTAGGGCACTGTGTGCATAGCAAGCATCCATCGACAGTTTATTAAATTTATCAAAACATTAAACAAGATGCTACTGAAATGTTACTGCCATGTTTAAACAACCGGTGCCGCCAGTTACTGTAATCTCCGTCAGGCGCTTATTATCGGGAAAAGTGGAATATTAGCAATTTAGCCATGCAACTACAAGGGCTAACAACTGTTGCTAACGAATTCTGGGGTGGTAGGAAAACCAGTAGCAAAGATTAAAAGCTTTGGTCCTGATTGTTGTCGATTGTAGATCGCCGTGCGTTAAATACGTGGAAAATGCGTGAATCTGAAGCAAAAGCTGGCAAAGCGGCTAGTGTTAGCGCTTAAGTCCAGTCTGCATCTCGCCAGTCAGGCCGGGGAAGTTGTCGAGCTACGCTAGTGCTGGCTAGCACTGCTCCAATTAAGCTAAGCCAACCTTTAACCACACGGCTCGGAGAAAACAAACCCACCACACACAATTCACGGCAAAACAGTGTGATCTTCTCTTTCGTGTCGGGGAGAAGGTCGGGATTTGCTTTTGCCCTCTGCTGCACAGAGCCGGTAAATGTGACCCCGGGCCCCGGGCCCCGGGGAGAACGACAGGGGGAAGCAGAAGTTTGGCAGTCCTTCTCCAACTCCACTCGAGCACTGCTGGGCCACGAAGACGAGGCCTGACGACTGTCAGCTGAGATAGCTGACTCTCTCCAGACAAAATGAAAATACTCTGATTGATCCGATGCAGAACCCCGGTACCTCAGTGTCTATATGTGGTTTAATATCAAGTCATTCCCAAGCATCCATTTTGTTGCACTTTAGCTGCGTTTACGCGGCAGGTAGTTTTTCTCGATGCTACATTCAGCATACCAGGCTTCGAATTCACATCAACAAGACACAGGAAGTGCAGTGCTTTCTATAGCTCAATAAAGGCTAGCGATTGTGTAAAGTGTAAGTATAGTAGAATAGATTAACGTTTTTTGAATCTATATTTCCCTTAAAAGTGCACCTTGTCAAAACATTTTGGGAGAGAAGTGTGGAGAAATTCGATGGGCTAAATGAGTCACATTACAATTTTGAAGTAACGCTACGTTTTATTTTCTTGACAGGTGTAAACCGGATATTGTATTATTTTATAGACCCTTTGGGTGCTTAACAGCAATGACTTCCCCCCTCCAACCTCATTGGAAGGGTCCGGCAAAAACATATCATATGTGACGTCACTATATTTGTCACTTAGCTTTATGTATGTACACAGAGTGTATGCTACACGAAGAAATACATCAGCAATGTCAAATTGTTCCACTCGTCTTTAGATGGATTTCTTTAACTGAATCATGGCAACTGCAGCGTATATCGAAGTGACAACAATGAGAAATTTCAGCACTGTATAGATAAATTTGTGTGAAAGATTGAAAGTATTCAAAGAAATTGAATTTCAACAGAGCCAGGTAAACCTAAGATGAAAATAGATATCAGAAATATATGTGCAAGTGTGGTAGTAATATGACAGAGGAGGCATAGTAGAGGAATTTCATCAACTGCAGAAGGGCGATTTCATACATTTTATTTTCAGTTCTGTCGAATTTCTAAATGAAATTAAAGTTATTTTTCAATGAGTCTCGGTCTCTCCTCGGCTTTGCACCCGTTTTTTTTGTTTGTTTGTTTGTGTGTTTTGTTTATTTTGTCAGGTCTTGTTTTGTTTTGTTTTTGTCACATCTTAAATGTTGGTCAAACAAGTGCGTGAGAAGCCTCTTTTGGACTTTTATTTTGAAAAGGCAAAACTTCTGTCGTCACTTGTGCTTGATGTCGGGCTGTCTTACAACAAGCTATCATCAAGCACAGGCACCTTACAAGTATACTTTTCCCCCTAGTGAATCGTCAAGAACCCTCATAGAACTCAGTCATGTCGGATACGGTAAGATACGAAATCCAACACATTGACGACGGTTGCCTCCTCTGTGAAACGGGAAAAAAGATAAGCATTTTTTTGCATTTGCAAGCTGATGTATGCCTTAACGTCAACATGCTAACGCGCTAAGGTGTTAGCCTCAGGCCCGTCTGAGTCTTGGTTCAACTGATAAGAAATTGCCTCTGCTTCAACTGACAATGTATCCGTTTGATAGAAGTAATGTTAAGTCGGAACCATTCTGTGAGTCATTACCGTGGCTAGATCATTGGCGAAATCGAATACCAATGTCCGATAACTTGCTGCATTGCCCTGCTGACGTCACGTTCGTTATTGTTTTAGGAGACTAAACCGTCCAGCCAAGACGGAGGGGACAAGAAGGATGGAGAGTACATCAAATTAAAGGTCATCGGACAGGTAGCGGATTGCAGACCACACTGGGCGCAGAATATGATGAGAGGGATGTGTGTGTCACAATTTTTAATCATTCCCCCTCCTCCTGATATGTGCTTTGGTTTATCCACGTGGTTTGTGGGTTTTTCCTCATGGTATATAATAAGCTTTGTGTTTTGTTCTGCAACACGCTCTTATTCCTAACACGCTCAACACACTATCCTGGTCCCAGAGTTCCCTACTCTGTTGCTATCCCTTTCTTACCAGTAGCATTGTTGTGTTGCCCCCCTCCAAACATGTGGTGAAAGATTAGGATATAAAGATGCTGTAGAAATTGTAAAAGGCAAATTTGAGTCTGTGAAGTGCAGACTATTATTTTTGGGTTTTTTTAAACAACAGCTTGTCTTTGTTTAAATTTATTGTTAATGGCTGCAACTGAAAATTGTTTAAATCGAAGATAGATTGATGTGTTGATTACACTGCATTTCACATGATTGGGCCTCGTGTTTTGCCAGTCAATATTTTGTCTCTCTGACCTCAGGACAGCAGTGAAATTCACTTCAAAGTGAAAATGACAACACACCTAAAGAAGCTGAAAGAGTCTTATAGCCAGAGACAGGTGAGAGGAGGGCCATGCACCCCAAATGTATGATTCAGGCAGGGTTATTGTGGCTGTGTGTGAGTGTGTGTGTGTGTGTGTGAGTAAGTGTGTGCATGCATGTATGAGTGCATATGCATGTTTTCTAAGGTTTTCCTCACCCTTTCCTGTAGGGCGTTCCAGCAAGCACGCTAAGGTTTCTGTTCGAGGGCCAGAGAATTGCAGACAACCAAACTCCTAAAGAGGTAAAAGCAGATTTTGTTGAAATATGTCTTGTGCATAATGTCACTTATTTGTTTGTCGTCACCTATTCACCTATTTTCAATAGTCACCTATTTGTTTTTCAAAGTTGTAGTTTCTACAACTTTGTAGAAAATCAACTTTGAAGCATGCCTCTTTGTGGAAGACAAGTTGTACTGTAAGATGCATTCTTTGACGCTACGCGATCAAGAAACATTTGTAACTTGACACAATCGATGGTCTTTCATAACACAATTGTTAATACCAGTATGTTAAGACTTGACCAATCCTGTCAAGTCATAATACTGACTTTACAGGGAAATCCTAACCTTTAGATTGTGAATACATGCTGCAGCTGTAACAACTAAGAAAACATAATTGTAAAAAAACATGACTAAATCAGTCAGCAAACAAATTAGGGGCAGTTTAGGGGCAGTTTTTGACTTGAGAGTCACTTGATCCTCTTAAAAGGCACTCATTTGACAACACTGGTCAACAACAAATTAATGTCTTTCTTTCTAGGTGAAAAAGGATTATTTTGACGTGCTTAATCCAAAAATGATATGGATGTGGCTCGATCAGGTCAACTTTATGAACTAAGCTACATATTTGTTTTCAACGTTTTTGTTTACCTGTACAGATATTTTCACATCATATGATGCAAAATGCTTTGATTTGTCTTGCAATCGATGAATTCTGAAGATTTCGCATGTGCCAACTTGTAACTAATCAACTAATGACTTTTCATGTCAATGAAATGGCTTGGACTAGAAGATAAATAATGAAAAAGACTGACATATTCTGCTACATCCGCGGTGGATATAGCATTGTTCCTAACAGCGATCTAGTCACAAGTTTCATAGATTATGCTTACCATGCCTCTTTTGGTATTAAACTTAGTTACCATTTGGAGGTATGCACACCCTGTCATGCAGAAAAGGCAGGCCCCAAGAGTGAGGGGGCTGCCCACTATGAAAGCACCTCTGAGCTGGTTTGGGGTAATGTGTCTTGCACAAGAGCACCTCTTTAGTGCTCAGGAGGCAAACTGCAGTCCCTCCAGTCTGTAGTCCAGTCTCCAGTCCCTTGTGTCATCACTGGGACTTTGACCGGCCACTCTCCAGGCCCCCGGCAAGGTCCCTTACCGCACCCAAGAAGAATATTCTTAAGTTTGGAATTCCCATGGTTTGGACGACAAACCATGTCACTAACTGCTACCTCTGCACTCTTGATGTGACCGGGATGAGCAGAAAGAACCGAAGCAGCCTGAAGTATTCTGATCTTGAGTCAGCACGTCGTCCTGTTGCTCACTATGATGAAATATCAGTACATGTCTTAAGAGAACTTCCTAACATCAGTGACGAGGATTCCTCCATTTGATTGATACGTTCTGTTAGAAAAAGATTTTTATCTCGTTAAACTTATTTGGATGAGCAATATCAACAAAAATCAACAGATAATATCACAAGAATGTAATCAATTTTGTCAGAGGATTAGATTTTTCTATATCAAATAAGGATTAAAATCTGACCTGATTGAGAAAAATGGCACTTTTGGTCATTTTTGGATTCAGTAGTGCAAAATGATCCTAATTCAAAAAACAGAGACTACTTTCGATCATTGTTTTTTGTCACCTAATGATATCATTGCTATAAGTTTCTGTTATACTGGCCTATTCCAAAGGCTTATTTGCATGATTGAATTGTAAAGTTCAAGGTCAAAGTAAGAGTGCACACCCTACTGTACGCATCATTTACATTTTCGTATGAATTATGTGGTATCTTTGTGTAGCTTCGTCAGTGTTAACATTTTTTCTGTCAGTCCACAGTGGCAGCTGATGCATGATGTTTTTAGATAGCAAATTCACAGTCATATAGATATGGTTTTGCTAAGAATGAAGCAACATAATGTGACTGCTCTATGGATGTGATCCTCTGAAATGAGTATTTGTGTAAGATGAATAACTGCCGAGGTGAAGTAAGAACCATTTGCAGGTTAAGTGAGACTAGAGCAGGCTTGGCAATGAGGTAACCTCTGCTCTCACTGTTATGTCCACAGTTGGGAATGGAGGATGAGGACGTCATTGAGGTCTATCAAGAACAGACCGGTGGACTTTGGAGCGATTAGGCTGGTCTCTTTTCCTACTCTTATCATTTTCTATTTTATTTTGTATGTATGTAATTTTTTGATTCCATTTCAAACCATCTGGATCAAACTGACTCTTACCTGGGCTTCCATGTGGGAGGGCCAGGGGGGTGGGCAGCACCATGCAGAACCACAGAGAAGGTCCCAGTCCACTATATACAGGGAAACTGTTCCCTGCACCCCCCTGTGCAACCACAAATATTCAATCTGCCACTTTCCTCTTTTTGGGATATTCTGGAGATAATAACATGCAAAGAAGCTACACAAAAGGTGATGATTTAACACTTGTTAAACTATGTTGAGATTAAAAATTGTGATCAGTTCAGCCCAAATTTATTCAGCTGCAAAGGATGATCAGGCCTTTCTTCAAGTGGGTTTGGATACTGGATCACAGTTACTGCACATCCAGGATGTCACAGCGATTCCTGAATCGACAACATCAACTTTGAAGATGTTTTTAATGAATTGTGTTTAACTCCTAAATGTTGTATTCAGTGTATGTGTGTTGGCAAAATGTATCCTCAGTGTCACCTAGAGAGAATTGCAGAATGATGCAAACGAAGAAATGAAATACTTTCCGGGCTGAGACTTGCTGTATTTTGTCCCACATGGGAACTTGTTGAGGTCTTTGTTGTCAGAGGGATCATCTGCACTCTCAGCATGTTTTACTGTTGAGCCTGGGCTGTGTTTTGTAAAAATTTTAAATTTCTTAAATATTATTTTCTTTTTGTTTTTTCTAGAAGGACATGTCAAGAGTTTCTCAAGCTTGAGATCAGCAGCAGCCTCAGAATGTGTAACATACGGCTCATTACTCTTGGTTTTGACATAATGTTTTTCTTTTTGGTGAGCATCGTTTTTGTAGTGTCCATGTTTTTCGCAGTCTTCTTGAGGAAAAAAATTAAAAGCAGTGAGCCCTGTGTGAAATGGTGAGCGTTGATGCGAGCAGAGTTGTTCAAAGATGTATAGAAATGTTGTGTCTTGAGTGATGACTACAAGTCACAAGCTCAGTTTTGGGTGACATGGCTGTTTGTCTACTGAGGAACATTGATGCAGATGGTTTGAAAATCTGGAGATTAAATTTTAGCCTTTTTTGAATAAAATATTTAAGAAAACTGATCAAGTTTCGACATTTTGTGCTTTAGCAGGGCCTCCTCACTTTGTCAGGTGTCTGTTTGCTTTGTCAAATATTTTTTACATATGTTGCTGTCAAGCTGCTTTTTGGGCCAATCCTGAGTTTATCTTAGACGATTGTTTTCTCAAGGTTCATATCATACGTGCTTCTTGATGCGTACTACTTAAAAATTCCAATATTATTCTGAAGGTTTTAACATTCATTTGAAATGAGCCAATAATACCCTGCTCCCATTAGAGGTTGGTTGTTTTCTCTGGAGAATATCAGAAATTTGAGCCAACAGTAATAACTGTGAGGAAAATACTGTGAACCCTCAGCTATTCCACATTCGCAAACACCAGTCTCTGGCTAAGTACTGTATCTATCGTGGCCTCTCATTTAATTATTGTATTGTAGACGCCAAGCCAGCAGCCAATTAACATTTACGATTCATCAGTCCCTTAAACAATCATGCCAGATCTGAATCACGAGTTCACTTGGTTTACTATACCGGTACCGCTTTCAGTTTTTAGAATAGTGTCTATCATTTCTTCTGTATGTAATTCACAATGCCAAAGAAACGTTTTGCATCTGCAAGGGCTGTTAGTAATGCTACTCAGCGTGCCAGAAAAGTTAATGATCTGGAGAAAAGGTGACATTTTAAAACAGACCAGAAAAAACCTGTTGCTCATCTTTGGGGCAATGAAAGCACAATTCGATCGATGTATAGATGTGGGAGAGCGATAAAAGGGGTTATAAAGTGTGGTTAGATGAAAACAATTCCTGTGTTAGGGAGTAATTTAAAAAGTGCGTCACTTATCCACTCTTTTCCACATCCATAGGAGGTCGCGTAACGGATCCTTCGTGGATATGAAGGATTCTCTGTAGAGGTAAAATCCCTGAGTATCCTGATCTTGAATCCCTTTCATGGTTAATGTGTTGCCATGCTACCCATGTAGACATGGCCAGAGCTGACCGCGCTGTTGCCAACGATATTTCAAAGCTTCCAGTGTGATAGTCCCACAGTGGCGCTCATCCCACACAGCTCAATCCATGGGTACCCACTGAGCCTAGGACAGGTAAGTCATGGCACCCCCGCAAAGTTTATTCAGCCAGTTGTAAGTCGTAAGTCAGTCGAGTCAAAGTTTGAAGCTGGTCATGTTACTAATTTTCCTTACTCTGTTTATAATAGTATGTTAAAATGAAATAATTATCAAATGTAAAGTGGCATAATCAGACAAGACAAGAGTCCAGTCCTCACACTGTAGAGCTCTTTTTCCTGGGAAATATCACTTCCTGCTGCCCTCTGCCACAGTTATCTATAAACAGCACCCTGTCACACAGTTATGATTAACTGGGAGATATGCACAGGTGAGATTGCTGAACACCTTTCTGTCAGTGTTTGCAGCAGCAGAAATCCTAAGGCAAGTGGCGAACCCTGGTAAAGACAGAACTTTACTTTCACTATCAAAACAATAGTTGCTGCATTTGGGCTCAGTCCTCATCACATGGCCTTGCAGGGGTGCACAATTTCCTTATTTAAGATTGTTGGAACATGATTTCGATTCTAACAATGATAGATAATAAACAACTGAATGATATTGTTATCTAAGCAGAAGTTTTAAATTCTCCGTTTCTGTTGAAATGTCTAAAAATGTCATCGTTACCGACTTACAAGAGTATCCTACACTTACCAAAATTTCACCCGTTTTATTCCTGTTGACCCTCTTCGGACACATCAAGATCAAGGACCAGGTTGGGTGTTCTCACCTTCATTGTTTGTTGCTTTGATGAACATGAGAGGGTCAATCTTGCATGCACAAGTACTGTAAGTCATCAGTGCGGTCACAGCATGACAGTCAGCATGGTCACTGAAATTCCTTTTACAGAATGTTTTGCACTCTAAGTCGCTCTTGAGATCCTTAAATTTTCTCAAAGGTCAGCAGTGCACTTTGTTATCCTTTGCACCTTATGTATGAATTCTTTATGTGCTTACTGAACTCAAAGCAATGGTATGTGGCACATGGTGCTCAAAAATCTATCAAAATGTTTTAGTGCAACTTTGGTAAACAAGAAGCCACTCAGCTTGATTGATTGTCAGACCATTCCCTGCTGATACAGGGACGTTGTATGAATGTCAGTCACACTGAGAGACATTCCAGGCAACCCTAAACTGGTAATTTACCAGTTCAACGTGGGTGGGGGTACAGCCAAACCTGTGAATTCACGCCTGTGAACTCGATTTAACTTCCACGTTCAACATCACGCAGTGTATGTTTTGTACACAAAAATGACGGCCCAATAGCAGACGGTGGTGCCTGGAACGGTTTGAAGTCGTGAATCATGACTTTGAAGTCATGATTCAAAGGTTCAATTCCCTGCTGGGAGCAGGCTCCTGTACTGTGGAACCATCCTCGAGCTTCAGTACAGGGTGCAGATACCCTCACCATTTTTCAAAGTTGGCTAAAAACCCTCCTTTTTGACAAAGCTTATAAACAAAACTATCCCGCCAGAATAAGACGGCGCACTGAACGTTTCTCTCCCCCTCTTCCTCGATCTCCTCTCCACCTCACTTGCATCCATCCCTTACCCACATCCCTTACCCGCATGTTACGACTTCGTCTTTTTCCCCAGAGTTTTGTCTTGTGCTTTTTTAACCCACAGCCAGCAGCTACACCACCAGAGATGACAGACCTTCAAACATCTGGGTTCTGCTCCTACTGCTGTGCATCCCTACACCTGTGCATCCTTACACCTGTCTCTGCCTCTCTCTGTCTCTCTCCCCTTCAATCTGTCTTTCAACCCAACCCGTCAAGGCAGTTAGCCGCCCACCTGCAGCCTGGCCTGCCTCTGTGTGTCCTGTGTCTCCATCCCAAACACCTTGACTGTTTATATGTTGAGGAGCACTACCTGCTCCATTTTGTAAAGTGCCTTAAGATAACTTCTGTTATGATTTGACGCTATACAAAATAAATTGCTTTGACTTGACTTGACAAATACTAACAGTGATCATGTAGCATGTAGAGGAATATGTTAGCTTGATCGAAACATTTGACAATAACCATTTTGACCCCCACAATAAAGAAACGGTTAGCCATTCAGTCACACTTTTCATGATGCATTCACTTGTGAATCTGAATTCTGAAAAAACTAATTGACTGAACAACATGCCAGTGTTTTAAACTCAGTTCTTCATTTCACCAGAAAACATCAGCAAATAACCTACAAGGAACATCATTAACCATCTCTGCACATTCTAAAAGCTTACAATAAATTATAACAGAATATCACGTTTATCCACACATGTGATAATTAATTACACACGTACATGTATCCTTCAATTTAGGACTGACACTATTAAAGCAGTTGTCAACACTACCACATGAAGATGCCCACACAAGTCTGGATCATCAAGTGGAGGTCAAGTCAAGGTCAGAGTAGAGACCTCTGGTCAAGCGGCAGACTGTCCAGCAGGCACTTGAGCTGCTCTTCACCAAGCTTGATCTTGTCCTCCAGCTTGCGATGCTCAATAATGAGGGCAGACTTCATCTTGACAAAGTACCGGTAATCGTCCAGGCTCTCTGTGTCTAGGTGGGCCTCCATGACATTGGACACCAGGCATTCACGGCGGTCTAGATTTTCCTTCAGCTCCTTTGCATCATTGTACTGACGCATCAGCATGTTCCTCTTGTCTATGAGGGTACACTGTGGAGAGGGATGACAAATGATGAAGAACTTCATCCAAACTCATGCAACGTGTTCCCACCACATGTCGAGTTGCGTTACCTTCTCCTCAGGTGGAGCTTCATCCTCCAGACTGTTGAGGGCATTCTCCACTCGAGCCAGCCGCCCAGACAGCGACAGCAGCAGACTTACCACCTTGTCCAGGTCGCCTACAAACATGCGGAACTTGTCCAGCTGGTTGGGCTGGCAGACACATTTCACTGTAGCCTCCACCTGTCGACCTAGAGCTTCGTTGTCCTCAACATCTTCCTGCAGACTCTGGCGGGCTTCCCGAAGAACCTCAAGCTTACCGGTTAGGCTTAGAATAAGATCATGCTGCACACAGAGGAGAGGACAGAATACATAACTGCTAAAATACATCAAAGAGACAAACCACAGCATATGTGTCTGGCTACCTTCTTGCTGGCCAAATCCACGCCCAGCTCATCCTCAGAATCTTCAGCTTCCATCTGCTCATTCTGCATGTCTTTCATCTTGATGAGTAGCTCAGCTTTAGGAGCGGAGGTGTTATAATAAGAGGAGCTAGGGACCAGGGAGGAAGTAGATGTAGACAAGGACTCATCCACCCCTCTGTCACACACACATAATGGAGAGGGGGAACGCATTGGAAAGCAACAGAAAAAGAGGCTGTAATATATCATCCAACCTGCAGAGCACAGCATGGGTCATAGGTCCAAAGGACAGGAAGAGAAAAACTCCTAATCCAAGTACTCACTTGTCAGAGCTGCATGGTGGTGAGCTAGACTGTATCGGTCCAGCACAGGCCCTCCTCCTCTGATGGACTGCCTCCAGGACATGCTCCCCTTGTGGAAACAGACCCTCCATCAGGTCCATGGTGGTCTTCCTGCCCCTCTGGTCCAGGATATCAATTAGAGACTTGTCTTTCCCCATGATGTTCCTGAACAGCTCCTCTGTCTTGTCATTTTCTGTATTTTTAATGCCGTCCTCTTCTTGCTGGACTGAGGATGTAGCCCCGAGGTCTGTAGGTCCTGAGCGGTTGTAGACTCTGAACAGTGAGCTGTTGTGACCTTCAGGGAAGCCCAGGGAGGTGATCTGACAAATAGCAAAGAATGATTAAAATCATGTACTTGGTCCATCCCACCATTATGACCAAGTAAAAGAGAAGAGAAGAGAAGAGAAGAGAAGAGACGAGACGAGAAAAGGGACAAAGACAGGGACAGACAACCTGTGTTTTACTGGTATTCTCCCCAGGCATAGAGGTGACAGACCCCTGCAGATCCAGTTCCGTGCAGGAGAGGGTGTTGTGTTCTGAGACAGGCTCAGTATTGGTGATCCTTACTGTGACTTTCATCTTCGGACTTGTAGAATTCAGACAGTCTTTTTGTTCGCCTGCTCTGTTTGACCTTCATGCACACACACACACACACACACACACACACACACACACACACACACACAGTATTTATACTTAAGGTATTAATGCACAGTCTAAGTGCAAAGTGTAAAAAGTATTACCCCCCTTATTTTTTGATGTCTTGTTTTCACATGTTATGAAGAGAGGAGTGTTTATACAACCTAGGCTGCAAGCAGACGCCTAAGGCCTCAACTTTGTTACCTTACCTAGAAGCATTATCTCATGGGGATGATTTATCTATTTATTTATTCATATATTCATTTATTCATTCATTTACATTAGCAGCCAACAATTCTCTCTACATTTCTACATAGCAGTGAAAATGCCTGTGATCATCTGTGCTAGTGTTCAAGAAGTTTCATGTGTATATTGAGCTCCCTAATGAATCTGCGTGTCTCCAAATACAAACCAGAAAAAAATTAGGAAAAACGGCAGCTACGTGGTCGTGGTGGTGGTGGTGATGCCATATGGCTTGGCAAAATACAGCTCCTCTGTCTGACCTCTGCCTCCTAAAAACTGTCAGGATTCATGTACGGTACATGTCTCAGCTTAAGCCTGTCGTTAAATGTAATGAATGTAAACTTATTTATTCTGTTTCAAGAGTGGAGACAAAAAACAAAGACGAAAACGAAAGAAAAAAAAGAAAACGAATCTGGGAATCTTTGCTCCTGCATGCTTACCACAGTGTCTTGTCACACTGCATGGGCACATCTGGCGGTTCATCTGCGAGTCTTATGGGGGAGTCTGGGGAAGGGGAAGGCCCCTTGTCTGTCGGGAAGAGAGACGGTACAGCTGTCGTGGAGGAGAGTGGAGACCCTGTCCTCTCTTGATTCTCTGCATGATTCTCTATCCCCAAAGTCCTGGCCTGTCTTGGGGAGCCAGGAGGAGCAGCTACATTGGAGGTGCCACTTTCGAGGATGACGTTGTGGTGTTTGGTGGAAGAGCTGCAACCAGACTTTTCCGAGGAATGATCGGGGAGTAATTCCTTGCAAGAAGATGTGGCTTCGGTGTCTAAATGTAGCCTGCACAGCAGCAATTTGTCCTTGTTTTGGACAAGCTGGTCTGCATGATGGGACGCTGAGTCTAGGCTCTGGCTGTCAGGGCTCAGACACGGTGTGGCCTGAGATGGATTGGCTGGGTTTGAATTGATGGTGTGGCTCTCAAGACCTAGAGGGGACGAGTGAAAGCCAGGATCAGGCAGGCCCTGTGTCCTGGAAGAAAAAACAACTCATCAAAAGGTGTGTGATTCTGTGTGTATGTACCTGCCAACTTCAGTTAGAGTTTCTGTCTCGTCTGTCTTAGTCCCCACCTTGTAACTAAGGCAGTACACCAACACAAACTAATGATGAACAGATGAAACTGATCACATAAACAACACGTAACAACGGAGAACAAGGTGATCGCACACACACACACACACACACACACACACCTTAATCCCCCTCACAAGCACAAATGATTTTGTAACAGTGACGGGAGTCAGCAGATACTTCACGTGAGTGCCAAGAATAGCGAGTTAAGGTTAGGGAGGGTGTAACCTGATGGAATATTAGAATGTCTTTTCATTCCAGAAAACTGAGACCAGGCACCCGGCAAGCATTTTTACGAGCATGTCCCAGAATTGTAGGGCGAGTTGCAGCAGGTGCACACAGGAGGTTCAGCTTTCTGCTTAAATGTGCATGTGACAAGCTCAGAAAATCATGCCTCTCACCTTTCAATAACAGGGACAAAAAAGAGGACACAGATTCAACCATGTTTGTTTTTCGCTGCATTTATTCTGATCAAGTTTCATTATTTTTGGTCAGTTTTGCTTGTGCTTTTGTGTGTGTAAATTTGCCAATCTTTTGTCTCACCTTGTTGTGTAAGTGCTGTGTTGACACTGCTTTGAGTCAGCGTGCTGGTCATTCACACCATTTCTCCATGGTACACCAGGAATATTCTGAAACAGAATAGAGTAGACAGTTATGGCAACACTGGGTATTTCTTCACAGGAATGCCTTAAAACATAAGGGAAACCTTTTCTAGCTTGTCAAAAGGAGACAGTCTTGAACACAATTGCTGAATAGAAAGACAAAGAGAGAGGAGCCTAACAGAAAAATGTCAACTCTTTGAAATACAGTCAAATGTAGTATAAGAAACTGAACAACACCATTTACGTACCGATCGGCACAAATGGTTTGAAACCTGCCCACCACAAACCAAAAAGTTACTTTTGGAATATGCTACTGATCTATTCATGATCCAAGATCTATGATCCATTATCCATGCCTCTTCCAGAACCAGCCACTGAATGTGATCCTGAGTTGGCACCTATCAGTATGTTTGCATTACGTTTGTATTTCTTTCCTGTAGAATAAATGCTAATACATGAAACACCATCGTTGACAACTGTGCTTTGGGTCTATTTTGTTTACAGTTGTGATTGATATGTTTGAGGGAGTGGTTGTAGTAGTACCAACCAATTCACACTGTATGACTTAAGGACTGGTAAGCAAATTAGGTCAAAGTTGCAAATTTCAATGAAAACTTTCTGCTACCACAGCAGTTGGCCTACCTGTGGGTAGAAATCTGAAGATGGGGAGGACTTTGATCTCTCATGGATGCAGACTGACTTCTGCTCTGCATCCAGGATGTTCTCTGCTGAGTGATATCTCCCTTGTGTCCTACACTCCAAAGGTTTTTTACTTTTGTTCCATGTTGCCTGGTACTCAGCAAAGGTCCCCAGCCTCTCCTGCTCCTCTATGTCCTGCTTCTCTTCAGGGTTGAGAGAGTTGGTGGACAAGGATGGTTGAATCTCCTCAAGTTCTGCGGAGAGCGACTTCTCTTTGGGGCTATTTTTGTCTTTCACATCTGCTCTGATGCTGGGGAGTTCGCTGGATTTAGGTACTGGTCTGGAAAAAGCAGGTTTGACCTCAAATAACCTCCTCCTCTGTGTTACAGTCTCTATTTGAAGCTCTGCTTCTACCCCCACCTTGTCGATCTTATCTGGCTCAGAGAAAGAGTGCATCTTTTTGGCCAACGGAGGGCGCTTGCGGCCACGGATGTGAGACATTTGTCCATTTGAGATTTTGATAACTGCAGTCTCTGTGCCAAGGGGCTCCAGGTCTCGCCTCTGGAAGGATGTGGCTTGGAGAACCCTTGCCTGCGCCTCCTTCAAGTGGTCCTTATAAGTGTTGGAAAATGATAAACCAGCAGACGAAGAAGTCCCTACTGACCTCCCTTCTTCTCCATCCTCTTCCTCAAAGTCATACATCAGGGTTGCAGCACTACGGCTCTTCTGCAGCTGGGCCCGCTTCTGCTGGATTTCATTGCGAAGGGTTGTGGCATAACGATCACTGCGCCGCTTCATTTTCCCACCGCTGGTAACTGCAGCATCTGCAAGATCCTCAATGGAAGGAACATCTGTGTTGCATGTGAATAGTTGCCTTGCAGCCAGAGTCCTGCTCTCCTGGGTCAGGAAGTGGAGCAGGGGGGTATTAAGGGAGGATATTCGCTGGTCTTGTTGGAGTACCCATGGCTCTTGGTTCCTTGGAAGACTAAGGTTTTGCTCGATACCTTGCTGAGATGAAGAAAGGCCTCTGGTTCCATTTGAATGTCTTTCACCTCTCTTTGCTGCAGCCTCTGGGCTGTTGCTTCGAGCTGTCGCATCAAAAGCTTTTGGTTCATAACCTGCGTACTTCTCCAAACGGGAATGACCTTGGCCCTCTTTGGAGTCACTGTAAGGTAGTTGTACCTGGGGTAGAGAAAATTTTGCCTTAGAATTGGTCTTTGAGGGAATTCCAACAACTGTCTCTTTGCTATTTGTCCGTACTTGTTTCTCTTTATCATCCCAACTGCCCTCCGCTTTGCCCTGCCTTGCTTTTGCCTCAGCAGTCTGTCCAGGCTGCTTTAGACCAAGGTATCTATTCTGTCCCTCAGTCTCCAGGTTAGGATTTGCTGTGGATTGCCTTACTCGTTTGTACCCTGGTGTATTAGAAGGCAGGTCCTGCAGGCTGCGATAATAACTTCCTACACTCTGGGTTCTGGTCTGCAGACCTGTCCGGGTGTGTAGGAAAAAGGGGCTTTCATCACTATACTGCCTATGGTGAATGGGCTGGTGCCCACTGTGGGAGTTGGTCTGTCTGACGTCATTGCTGGACAGGGAAAAGAGTCTGTTGGGGTGAAGGTGGTTCTGGTTGTAGTCTGCAGCTGAACTGGGGTGGAGGTAGTCTTTGTTCGGGAGGGTGTTCAAGCTATGTCTGTTGTCTGAGACATTTGGGTTTGAGGTATGATGGGATTTGAGGGCACTGTGGTTACTGTGTCCATTGAGTTTATCCACTGCTCTCCTGTAGCTCTTTGTTTGACCTTTAGGTCCGTCAGTATAAGGAAACACTTTTGTGGCAGCGAAGCTGTCGCTGCGCAGTGGAGGAGCTGGAGGAGGAGGAGACTGAGACTTCTTGTCAGGTACCTGCCACACTGGGCTAATATTGAGCCGACTTGAACTGGAGCGCCGTGGGCCAGGCTGCCCCTCCCAGCCGTCATTTCCAAGCGATGGCTGCAAGTGTCTGGGTGGCTCACCCTGTCTGGGCCCATTAGTCGGCTGACCTTTGTAAAAGATGTTTTCAGTGCAGGCCCCCTTTCGAGTGGATGGACTGGAGCCAGACACAGGAGGACTGGAAGCACTGGATAAGCAGCGAAAGCCTGACTCTCTTTTGCCGACTGGTCCACAGCGTGGCTCAAGGTTGATGGGATATTTGCTGGCTGGGAGGTGGTCAGGCCGGAAAGGGTGCGAAAAACGCTCCATTCTGTTCCTATTCCTCAATGAGCGGGTCTGGCTTGTCCCCTCTTGCTGGTTATTTTGTTCATGTGGATTGAAGATCTCGTTGGGTCTGGTGAATAACAAAAGGATACTTGAACTGATGACACTTTCTCCCTTTATTTTTGCCTTTCAGACATCTAGATTTTTATTACATTTTCTTCCTGTAATAATATGGTTGGACAGAATGTTAATTTACCTCAAGATCTAAATAATATGTAGGAAATGTTTTTCAAATATAATCAATTAGACAAGTACTGTTATTCTAGATTTAAATTCTCTTCACATAAAGGATGACAATGGTTTTGAGATGACATTTAAAATTATGTCTCCTTTTAAGTGAGTTTGAACGATTATCATTAATTCTTTGTGGATATACTGCACTGCTTGCATATATCCTCTTATTTTCTTGTCCTTCAGCATAGAGGATGAGCACAATACCTTTGCTATAATGCAGCCAGATGAACTCAATCAACCAACTAAAATGACCAGAACAGATGAGCTGAAAGACTCACTTTGCTTCATATTGTGGTTGCCAAACAGGTGCTGGGGATAGTGCCGGTCCCGAGGGGGCCTCTGACTCTGGGGCAATCTCGGTGGGCTCCACCTCCTCGTCAGTTAACTTGGAGGAGTGCCAGGAATGAGGCCTTGACACTGACCCATTCCTCCTGGAGAGAGAGTGACAGCTAGGTACGAAAATCCTCAGCACATCCCCAAGATGCATCTGGAAAAAACAGGGCCCACTTGTTTCTGTTCTGAGCCCTGTCCACAGGGCGTTTTTTGTGGGTTTGAATATTTCGAGGGAATTTTACTGTTAAGCAAGTCAAATATTTGTTTCGCAGAGAAGAAATAATCTGTCATGAATGAATGTTAATGAAAAAACAGAGATACTCAACTCGATTTTTTTCAAGTTGACATTGGCTTTTCTCTTTAGGTGGACAGACTGAAATCGCAGCAACAATTCGCGTAATAAGCCACAACAGAAAAAAAACAGGATTGTGACCATAAGGCAACACTGACGTCATCAAATGTGCACTACAATCCCTTGTTCTCGCCGTGAAGTGCACGTACCCTTCCAAGTGGCTTTTTCTGAGAGGCATGCCAGAGAGAGGAAACGTGTTAGAAACAAATTGTTGTTGACACTGTAGTCTGAACGATTCATCGGATGTCAACCTGCCACAACAACTAACGGGACCTTAACAACCTCAAAGTCACAGAATATCTATTCTATGTTAGAGCAAAACCACACAACTAACACCAACACGGAAGTAGAAACTGCTCATACATGCTTAATCTTAGTGACTAATGACGGTGTTAGACTGGTGCTTGAGACAAGTGTTTGCATTTACTGGCCAAAAACTGCAAACTGTGGTTTGTAATCTGTTGTGTATTCTGAGGAGGCTCCTGCACTTTGATTATCTTTATTCTTCAAGGTTAATAACTGATTCACTGGGGACGTACAGTAGGTGGTTGCTCTACCACAGTCAACAATGTGTGTTGCCTCCATCGTGCTGGTGCTGTTGTCATGGTAATGTTGGTGGATAGTTCTGTGATTAGCTTGTTGTTATCTTGTTTTTGTAGGTGGTTGCTGTTGTCATTCCAAGTTTCTACCTCATTGAGCGTCGTAAAATTTTGGTAAGGAAGCTTCGCGCCACATAAACCTCCGTATCCAACGTTGTTGTGCGCGAGGAGACAATATCGACCATTTTGCCCGGGCTGGTGAGGACATGAAGTGAAAGGAAGGGAGGTTAATAACAGAATGAAATGCGGATACAAATTAGAACAGAGGCGAATGAGCAAGATCAAAAATGGACATAAACTTTGCACAACAAATATTCAAGACAGAGGACAAAAAATTGTACAATTTTGACAGGAAACAAACAAATAAGCATTTGAAGTAAGAGTGCTGAATTCAAAATCTTAAAACAGCAAATGACAAATGGCCCTGGAGAGAAGGGGAGCTTCAGTCTGAGGAGGAGGAGGAGGACATAAAGGAGGCACTCTTTTTTTCCCCCATTTCCACAGATAGGGAAGCTCCTAGACACTTCCAGGGAAAAAAAAAGTTCTGGGTGATGGCCAGTTCAGATGACCCAGATGAGGATGAGGAGCTCCACAGTGAGGAGGTCCCTCCCTACATTCCTGTGCTCAGGGTCAGGAGGAAGACCTACAGACTCCCACACACCCTCTGTCAGATAGGGTTCACATTTTACATTCACATTCAAATTTTTCATTGCCTTTTTTCCTGCCTTACCTGGACCATTTGGGTAATGGAGACTGTTGGGTTTTTTAAATCGAATTCTTAATATTTTTTTACCTCTTTGCTTGATTGGAAGACTACACAGGCACATCATATTCCTATGTTGACCAAAAAACAAGCCCGACCACAATGGAGATGCAAATGTCTTTCATTTAAAGGGAGTTGAGCCTCTTTTGTCAGATCCAGCTGCCCTGACTCACACACAGACTTGACACACAGGCACGGCCAGTAACTACTGTACTGGTATATTGTGTGCAGGGTCCTTTGACAACAGACCAAAACATCAAACCGTAACTCAGTTGACCATGCTTGTCCTGATCACATCGCTCAACAGGAGAGAGCAGGAAAATTATGATTATCTATATTTATTTGTCTTTTTAATCGTGAAGAATTCATACTTTCATTCTAAAAAAAAAAGTAATTCTGACATGAGCGCAGTGTGTATTCTCAGAGTGAAATCATTCAAATGTGAAGTGAAATTACAGCCAGACAAATTATGTACTATGGGTTTGATATCGAAAACGTTGTTGGGTGCCTCGCTAATTTTGTAAATGTAAGATAAATTTCAAAATGTAAGCAAAAGCTAGAGTCATGTGAACAGAACAGCAAACAAAAGCTGAGGCTGTATGTATGTATGTATGTATGCATGCATGTGGAGGCAAATACAAGCCAGAGCCAAGAGTATAAATGGTAATCAAATCGCAGGCCTGCAGCGGCAAGAGAGAAGCCTCTGTGGTTTTACCATATTGATGCTAAGACACAAATTTCTGGTGGTAAACAAACTGTGATGTCAATTCCAAACCAGAGCCTCCACAAATTTGAATACCCGAGTGTGTATTAACACCTGGCAAATCTCACCAGACACTCAAAATCTTCCTCAAATTCATCATAAATTAAATGTTTACACCATCTTAGTGAACAAAAACAGAGGCAGTATACAGGATTAAATCCCATCTTCAAAGACTCAAAACGCTATCTTAGACATTTCACTGAAGTCCTTTTATGAACACAGGTTTCAATAATAGGTTACTGTAGAAAATGAGTGTGTCAACTTACCAGCTCTTTGTAAAATCATTTTGCCGTGAAATTTGTTCAAAGTTGCCAAAAACAAGCCAGTTATCCTTTGCTGAATTTTTTAAAAATCACATTAAAACAGTGCGAGGAAAGTGAGCAAGTTTGCCGACTGAACTCTCACCAGATTGCCGGACATGAAAGCTACGAGGAATCTGGCACTGATATGATTTGAAAAGCCTCACACACACACTCAAAGAGAGAGACTGCGACACAAACTCACACATACACACGCACACACACCTTGTGCTGGTGTAGCAGATTTCCTTGAGGATTATGTGGGGGGATTTGAGCCAAGGGGGCGGAGTTATTGTCTTGCATCTCAGCTGTAATGTAGTGTTTTGGCTACAGGGCTGCCGGGAATGCTGGAAAGTAACACTGGTGAGATGCAAATGCCAAAGCTACGCTGCACTGATCTGGACCGACCGATCTGTGAGAGAAAAAAATAGTTGACTTCAGTTTTTTCCTCGGGTAGAGGAAGAAAATTTCCGCAAATTACAGGTAAATAAATGAAAGATAGAAGAAAACGCAGGCTGACGATGATCTTTAGGTGCCAGGGTTTTTATCTGTCTGATAAAGATTCTGGCACCAAGCGCAGTTCTGAGGATAAAACTCCATGTCCCTGTCAGCAAATAGCTCATACCAGAATGCTTTGTACTGTGTCAGCTGGGAGGAGAGAGGCTGAGGAGGAGGCTAAGTGAGAGAAGGGCAGGCATGTGTTTGTGGATTGTTTGGATTGGAAGGAAGATGAAAAAAACACCTCTGAAGCAAGGCTTTATGTTATCTCTCACAGCACTCACACAAACTCATGCGCAGACACACACACACACACACACACACACACACACAAACACACACACGCACACACAGTATCCAAGCAAGCCCGCTCCACAATGTTTGCACCAGAGAAGAGGAATAAGACATGACATTTGTTGATAGCTGACCACAATAGTGTTGATTGACTGGTTGTGTGCAACGACAACATGGTCTCATTTTCACCACGTTTGCTCCAATTACATAAAGCAGCACAACATCAATTGCCACCATTACATCTATGGCTGAGATGGCCGCTTGCCCCCCCCC
>OMPJ01046079.1:25311-37998 GCA_900312935.1 Carapus acus | reverse complement strand
ATGATGGACCTGCGAACATCTGGGTCCTGCTCCTACTACTGCTGTGCATCCCTACACCTGTGTCTGTCTCTCTCTGCCTCTCTACCTCTCTCTCCTTCCCTCTCTCTCCCAACCCGAGCGGTCAGAGCAGTTGACCGCCCACCTGTAGCCTGAGGAGCACTACCTGCTCCATCCTGTAAAGCGCCTTGAGATAACTCCTGTTATGATTTGGCGCTATACAAATTAAATTGTATTGTATTGTATTGTATCATCGGCTACTGTGAGATAATTGCATCAGAGTGTGATCGATGTGGACGTTGTACCATACCTTTGTGATAATCAAAGGCTCGCTATGCTCTGTGCCTCCCCGCAGAGTGAAGCCCCATGGTGCATGACCGTGGAGCAGCACCTCCACCAGCTCCTCCTCCTGCCCAACCCCTCCCCAGTTCTCCAACTTCCTCCACCACTTCATCTCTTTCAGGCCTCAACAGTCTGTCACAGTCCACAGAGGCCCTGCCTAGGATGTCCAAGTCTCACTTGACCCCCTTAAAGTGGATGCCTCAGACAGAGTGCAACTGTGAAAACACACATGTGAAAGCTGAAATTTACCTTGATCACTCTGACAGCAAATTCCAATTGTCAACACTGAAACGTTCAAGGTTGATTCGTTTAATTCAGTAAACCAGAAAATCGCAGTGACTTTGTCCAAGACGCAATACAAACTTTTTACCCCCACAGACATGTACTCTAACGTCTGGATGTAAAGATGGGATTTCTACTCTTACCCGAAAATATTCCAGATTAAGTGGTTTCCTCTTTCAAAATTAAAGCACTTGGCGGTCTGGACACTTGCGTTTATCGTACCTGATGAATGGGCTAAAAAATCGTAATCGGACAGTCAGCGGCAATAGTGTGCTGTCTCTCACGCACACCAGACCTGGGTTTTTATTATGCAAGACCGAGTTTGTTCCTCTCCGTCACAGCGCCTCTCAGCGGAGACAGAGAAATCGTGATGCGTTCAGACGCTGCCGTGAAAGTCTCAATACCTCACCTGGGCGTTGCGCTGTTTTTTTCTGCAAAATCTTACAACAGTGTCAATATTTGAGCCATTCGACCCAGATGTACAGTTAGGCTACTCGGTTCTATTCAGACATGTATACAAACACCAAAACATGTTCTTGCCCAATGCGTTTTAACCCATAGTTGTGCTAGAAAGAGAAGCGTTGGATGTCAGATATGTAAAAAGAAGTAATCTTAACCTATATTATTTGTCCGAGACTATTTTTTAACTATCTTGTTTTGAAGGGGGGGGCTGCTTGCTCCCCAGCCCCCCAACACCACCACATCCACACCTTTCAAGATGTCTCCTGTTTTGGCGTTGACCGCTGACCTATATAAAAAAAATAAATCGATAAATACATACATACATACATACATACATACATACATACATACATACATACATACATAGTTAAATACGTAAATAAATATGTAAATAATAAATAGATAAATAAAAAATTTATTTGGGGGCAGTTGGACCTGTTTGGTGTGGAGGAACTGGATCACGCAGAGCCCTAAGCTCCACACCACACCTCTGAACGCCTCAGGGAGGGACAAGGAATTGTCATCATTCTTCAAAAAAGTAATTAGCTTAAAATGCACAAAGGTAAGGCATCAAGGTGTGCACATACAGAGAAGAGAAGAGAAGAGAAGAGAAGAGAAGAGACGTCTTCAGAGGACTTCACTTTTTTGAAGCTTTCAAGGACAGTAACTGCCAAAAATAAGAATATTTTTGGATTTTTTTGGATTTAGTCCTTGAAAACATACCAAGTTAAATGCAGAGTAGGATTCAATCACTGCTTGGTGCAGTGACACAGGTCTGATGCAGCCTAGCTCAGCTGCATGACCTGTGAAAAAGACATTCAATGAAACTGAGACACATTGATCAAGCAAAGAGTGATTGACAACTCGACAGCCAAGCAACATTGTGTCAGGATTCCACACCACAAAGTGACATATGCGTTTTTACACTTATTTGCACATGAATCACATGTGTCAACTGTGTGCAAGGATCTAGGCTGTGTGTAGGTGACAAAGCCTAGATCCATGTCACCTGCAAATATTATCATTTTCACTGCAGTTGATATACCTCAGCACTGTTATTTAATGCATAGTTCTATTTAAAAGCATTCAACCTCTCTCTCTCTGTTGTCTTTTGTGAATCAGGTGTGACACTGTTTGGAGACATGGTTTTGTGGTCATTAATGTTTGTGATTGTTTACTGAGCAAGGTGCATAAGTTTGACTTGTTTTCAGGTGACATCACGAAAGTCCAAGAGTTGCTGCTGCAAAATCCCTCTGTGATGTACACGGTGTTTCACTAGCTGGAGTAATCATCTACCTCCGCCTCTTGCTCCTCCTTTGCATAGCATTCCTTTGCTTCTTAGGACTTAAAGCAGGAATTCTAATAAGTGCCTGTCAAATGTGATCACCTGCTCGCTCCTGTAAGTCAATTCTTCCTCATCTTACCAAATTCTGTTAAAAAAAAAAGGCATTATTACTACTATTGCGTTATAGCAATTTTGTCTAACGTTTTGTGGTTCATTTTTGTATTCATTTCTCAAGTTTGAGGATACAATGTCTGAGCTTTAATGTAAAAGTAATTTTTTCGATCTGCATGAAGTATTAACCTGAGCCTCTGTTTGCACTTTTGTGCGTCCTCTCAATTCTGCACTCTTACTACTTTCCTCCTGAAAACTCTTTGACGTTGTTCCTTCCTGGTTCGTTCCCTACCCTCCTGAGTCCCATGTAGAAGGAAACATGAATAACTTAAGTACAGTTGATCTTTTAATCTAACATTTCCATATACTGTATATGCGTTTGTCTGTGTATCCACTGATCCTGTCTGATACTTCTGTGATTACATCTATGAAAAAATCTTGATCAATTAAATCTTCGTAATATATTGACCACTAATTTTAAGAATTAATTATGTCTATTAAATGTGTGATGTTATTTGTTAATATTTCAGCAGTACAGACTATACAGTTTCTGTGTGCTACCTCCACCGATGCGTCTAACACATTTATTGTTTTCTCTAATTCAGAAATCAGAATTTTTGACTCAGCTCTTTCACAAGCAAATCACCCAGTGTTTTTGTTTTTACATTTCTTTTTTGCCTTTTTTTTTTTTTTTTTTTTTTTTTTTTTTTTTAACATACAGATTAACAAATAGGCTACTCCCTCTTCCCTGTTTGCACTGCAGGAGGAAATTCCTTCTTTAAATTTACACAGCCATAGACAAACGTTCAAACCAGGTAAGAGGCCCAGATAGGAGGCATTCACTGCAGAACCACAGTCTACAAGGCTCTGTGTTTATCACTCGTGTAATTCATGACTGTCACTTTCCTTTGTATTTTGTGTCAGTACTCAGATTGTCATACCACTGAAGCCAAAAAACTCTTCCTGTACTTCACTAACTTCCAGACAGTAGCTCACACTCCTCTGGCATGGATTTGGCTGAGGGTTTTCCTGAAGATACTGACATGGATAGTGAGAACAGACATGAGACTGAGGAAGATGAGGGGTCAGCTGTACCCCATGAGCAAGACCCAGAGCAAGACTGTGGTGAAGATGACCCTGATGGTGAGAAAGAGGCTGATGATTACAATGGTGAAGGCAAACCCCTAGATTACCATGGTGAGGAGGAACCCCTTGAGTACCAAGATGATGAGTACCCCGAAGAGTCCTATGGGGAAGACTTCACTGATGAGTACTACGATGAAGAAGACCCTGATGATTACTATGACGATTATGAAGATCCTGAACATTACCCGGGAGACCATGAAGACAATGAAGATGAAGAGTTGGAGTTTCCACGCACAGACGGCCCAGAATATTCTGAAAAGGAAAGAAACAGCAGTGAAAATGAGGAACAGAGTGCCGGAAACAGTGGCAGTGGTAACAAGAGCTGCAGAGATGTCAGCAAACAAGGTGGACGCGGTCGAGGTCGTGGCCAAGGACGTGGACGTGGACGTGGACGTGGACGTGGACGTGGACGTGGACTTGGATGTGGTGATGGTGGAGGTGGTGGTGAGAGTGGACATGGTCCTCAGTTCTAGAGGGTTCAGAGAAGGTGAGAGCCAAAGATCACTGAGCAGAATGGTGGGAGTTCCCCTGCACTTTGGTCTATAAAATTTTATACAGAAACCATGATGATGTGTAGACCAAACCCTGCACTCCTACCTGCCTTTTCACCTCACACTAATTCATTTGTTTGTTCTTTAAGCAGGTGGTTGCGCTTGCACTCACCAGGTACCATGGCGAGAACATCTCTACACCAATATCTCTCTCCCATCACATGCTCCTCTGCCAAAAATATGAATGAGGCTCAGCTTGATATTGCTGTACTTAGTTATCTTGATGATGTTTAATCTAGTAAGAAATAAAGATAATGTTAATGTCTGATCGGGCCTTGTTATCTATTACCAGATGTAACTGTCATACCGAATGTTTGTTGTGTCGTAGCCTTGACTGTGGCCACATATCTCTGCATGGGCAGCACCAAAGGAGACAGTGTAGCTACGCCCCTCTGTCAAAGACATTCAATGAAACTGAGACACATTGGTCAAGCAAAGAGTGATTGACAACTCGACAGCCAAGCAACATTGTGTCAGGATTCCACACCACAAAGTGACATATGCGTTTTTACACTTATTTGCACATGAATCACATGTGTCAACTGTGTGCAAGGATCTAGGCTGTGTGTAGGTGACAAAGCCTAGATCCATGTCACCTGAGGCCATGTTTTGATGTGCGTGTGTGTCCACAGGGGCTCTGCAAGCATGCCAGAGGACGAGGCTATCCTGTCCGACGAGCTGTCCCACGTCATTTACTGACTTACTGGCTGAGAAAATTATTACTGTTGTCATGACCTGTTGACACACCTGCTGCTCTCCTCTATATGGACACACACACACACAGAAGGTATAACTGTGTTCCTGCATGTGCATGTGTGCTGTGTTCCTGCATCTGTACAATGAAAAAATCTTATCTCTTCCTATCTGATCTTACCTTCTGTCTTATCATCTTGAGAACATACTAAGCTAGTGCTCATCAATTATAACGTCGCTTTTACACACTACCACTGACACCCACTGTGACACTCATACAAGGAAAGTGACTCTCATGCTTAAGTTTATTTTTCAGCCCTACTGGCACTTGTATTAGTAACGTTTCCTGCTTGGATTCTGTTGTGTAGTTTTATTAGCTTGTTTTTTAGTGCTGCTTTAAAGGTTGAGTTGTAGATCATGATGAAGTATTAAGACCATGAAGCCTCTGTGGTTCTGTAAGGCAGCGTTTCCCAACCACTGTGCCGCGGTAACTCGTGGTCGAGCAAAAAAATAGTCGAGTCCCCCCCATTATTGGTGTGCAGTGAAATGAAAGAAAAAAGCAGAGAGGAAGGTTTCTATCCATTAAACCTGGGTTTGGTGCTCAGCATGCTTCTGCTACGCCACCATGCTTTATTCGTTCTGCTCACTGTGCTTGTGTCCACTTGCCAATACAGGAGGAGGAAAAATTATCTTAAATTGATTGAGTCTTACATCATTTTGCCACCATTAATTTTTATTCACCATATCTGTGCCATTTAAAACAATGCAAAACATAGCAGAAGCTTCTTCTTTGAGTTGATGCTAAATTTCCTCTAGATATAAGAATTTTGGCAACGAGAGTCTAGTCTACAACAACAAAGATGTCTGATGAAAACAGATCAACCATTGATGTAAAATATGTCATATAAAAATTGAGTGAGGAATGTAAAACTGTATTCAAATAAATTCAACATAATTCTGTCATCCTGATTCTAAACGTCTTGTAACATCGTACTACTGTACATATACTGTAAGACCGATAAAAGTAGTTAGTAGGCCTACTTGTAAAACCTTAGCTGCATCCCTCGAAATGTGTAGACGCCACCATGTGTGTGAAAGGTGAGCAAGTGCTGCCGCCCAGTGTCATCATTACTCCTGTCTCAAACCTGTTGCACTGGACCATTCCTTCACATCAGGCCTTTGGACACTAAAATTACAGTGTTGATCACTGTTGTCATTTTGATAGTAATGTCAATGATGGTATTTTTCATGTGCAAAGGACAGTGACAACTGAATGTAGAAAATTATCCAGGAGCTTATCTCACAACAAATCTTGGTTAAAGTGAAAATGATCTGTAAGTGTGCTTAAGTATAGAGGCTGAAGTGAGGAAACGCAATATCAGCAAATAAGAATTAAGATCATTCATTCATTCTAGTCCTTCGAGCTTCATTATGCTTTGACTTTCAGCTGCTACTGGGGGCCTCGCAACCGAGGGTGATGTGGATCAACACCGCCACATCTGAGGCCATGGTCCAAAACAACAAGTAGAACCGCTGGTCCTCCGCATTGAAAAGAGTCAGCTGAGGCAGTTCAGGCATCTGGTCAGGAAGTCCCCTGGAGGTGAGGGTCAGGGAGGAGGCCCAAAGGCAGAGCAGGGCACACTAGAGAAACTACATCACTCGGCTGGCCAACATATACCGGGAGACACTCTTGCAGGAGCAGATGGAGGTGGCCAAGGTGACCACTGTTCCTGCTGATGCTGATATTGAAGCAGATGTTGTCTACATCGAAGACGACGACAAAATTTTATTCTTCATCAATTTCCAGTTCATCTATGGTGATCTAAAAACATAATAATAAGCCTCTACCTTGCCTCCAAAGCCAGGCAAGACCTTCACAGGGCTCGGAAGGAAAAAGGTCAGGAGGTCAGTGTCATCAACAGCCCCAAATCCCAATGCCTCCGAAAGTGAATGTCGTGCTATGTCTTTAAATTGTCCGAGCGATTAAAAAAATCTCAGCCAATCATAAAGTCCGGGCGCCAGCGCGGAGCCTCATATCAAGTCGGGACTGGCGCGCAGCTCCTCTTCCGACCTCCAACATGCTGCTCATGCTTGGCCTGGCCGCGTTCCTCCTCCCCGCGGGCTGCGTCTCCTCGGAGCTGAACCAGACCTCCAGGCTGCTGGCGGAGGGCGGGGAGCAGTGCTCCGCCTGCGAGTTCAGGGAGCACAGCAGGCAAATGAGGCTCCACAACATCAAGTCCCAGATCCTCAGCATCCTGCGACTAGAACAGGCGCCCAACATCAGCCGCGACATGATCCGCCAGCTGCTGCCCAAGGCGCCGCCTCTGACGCAGCTACTGGATCAGTACGACCCGCGGGTGGAGGACGAGGACCACGCCACCACTGAGACCATCATCACCATGGCAACGAACCGTAATACCGTTTCTGACCTTCTTTCTGTCCACTTTTGTTACTGCAGACGTCGAGTGCGCGAAAATTCCATGCGTAAAAGTGCGCATCCACATCGCAGCGCAGATAAGTGGAGGCGGAAGTGGACGCAATGTCTCAATACAAATTTCTCTGACAAACAGCTTCATTAAGCTCTTATCAAGAATGTTTTATTGACGTCAATGTTGCTCGTCATATTTTGTGAGGTGAAAACTTGCAACGCACGAGGTGATTTGGGTGTTGTGCAATAAATCCTATTACGCACGGTAGAATACAATTTAGATTTTACTACCTCATTAGCACTAATGTATATTTACAGATATCCTTCCCAGCTGAGAGACAGACACAGCTAATTGTGCATGCTGTGGCTGCTGCAAATATTTTTTTGTGTAACTTTAAGTTTCAAGTCTTTCTTTTCTTTGTCATTGTCAAAATCGAATGAGACAAAAACAATCTAACAAATGTGGAGTATGCCAAAGCACACTCACTACATTGCACGTAAATACAGCAATGGTTCATTTGCAAGTCAACAGTATCGTTGGCAGGGGCATCAAGTCACAGAGTCGCTTTGCCAGTTTAGTAAACAACATCCCACCCCTCTCGGACAGCTAATTTGAATCTGCGAGAAGTTGTTTGTTTTTTCAAGAAGTGGTCCTGTTTGTAATTCTCACATGTTTTTTATACAAATTATTTCTTCCAGCAAATCTGATCGCCCCGGATGAGTTGTCCGCATGTTGTTTATTCAGCTTGAGCCCAAAGATTCAGCCAAAGAACATCCTCAGTGCTCAGCTCTGGGTTCACCTGCGGCCAGCCGATATGGTCACCACCGTCTTCTTGCAGATCTCCCGTCTGAAGCCCGGGAAGGAGGGAAACAACACTCGCATCCGCATTCGCTCCTTGAAAATCGTCACGGACGCTGTGACCGGCTCTTGGCACAGCATCAACATTAAGTCGCTGCTGCAGGCTTGGCTTCGTCAGCCAGAGACTAACTATGGGATAGAGATCAACGCCTTTGATTCCAAAGGAGGAGACCTGGCTGTGACCTCAGCTGAGCCGGGAGAAGAAGGACTGGTAAGTACACTAGTTTCGACTCTGAGGAAAACAAATGAAAACATTTTTACTCAGTAAATTCACAGTTTTTCTTTCATTGTGCGAAACATCTATTTCCAGCAACCCTTCATCGAGGTTAAGATCCTTGACAGCGCCAAGAGATCCCGGCGTGACTCCGGCCTGAATTGCGATGAGGAGTCGGCAGAGACACGCTGCTGCCGCTACCCGCTTACTGTTGACTTTGAGGAGTTCGGTTGGGACTGGATCATTGCTCCCAAACGCTACCGAGCCAACTACTGTTCAGGGGAATGTGAATTCATGCACCTGCAAAAGTACCCACACACTCACCTGGTGAACAAGGCCAACCCAAGGGGCACAGCAGGACCCTGCTGCACTCCCACCAAGATGTCGCCCATCAACATGCTCTACTTTAACCGTAAGGAGCAGATCATCTATGGGAAGATTCCCTCCATGGTGGTGGACCACTGCGGCTGCTCCTGAGGTTCCCATCAACCCTGAGCTTCAGATTCATGGCATGAGCAACCAAAATCAAAGAAGGAGGTTGAAATGTAGCAAATGCAGCAAACCTGATTTGTCCTTGAAACGGTTCAGTCCTCCTCTTGAAGATTTTCCAGTTCTGATGGAATTGGCAATGAATCCCAGGGTATGTTTCCTTTTAGGACCATAAGGAGGACAATAGCCAGGTTGTTAGCTGAGCAATATCAGAATCAGAAACACTTGGTTTTTTCAAACGGGCAATTCAAGTGAGAAACACTCACACGTAGCCAAAAGTACCCAAGGTACGTTCTGCACAAGCCATAGAGTAACATGAAATAGACAAATATAGATGTGAGTTGTTGTTATTGTTAGTCAAATAGCAGACGTTGTACATAATAGTTGCAGGTCATTAGACTCCATCACGTGGGATGTTGAAGTGAGGACAGTTCTAAATGAGAAGCAGATTATCCTCAAGCATACAGAAAGTCTTCTACTGCTGCAATTCAACTTCCCATGCTACACCATGACCTAAATGACTGACATCCTGTACAGACCACCATCAAAATGTATCAAAAGTGTGACATACAGTATTGTCTGTGGATGAAGCATTTACAAAACTGTCTCAAGGGTAAGGTGACTTTACTCGAGGATCAGCAGCCCATCTAGATGGACGTATTATTGGGTAGACGGGGTTTAGACTGACATTCCCGCTGCTTCCTGTCCTCCCGTCCAACTCCCAACAAACTCGTCCTGATTTGAGCCTTGACCAGAACAAATCCCGCTGGGTTGCTCTGCATGTGTGCCCCTTATTTTGAAAAGCATGAACCGACTGACTCTGCATCAGTGAACAAGCCCGACAAAAGTCCCCCAGCATGACCGCTTCTCAGGACCTTTTCGATTGATGGAGGGGAAGAAAATAAACCAGAAATCTAAGAGCTTCCTTGGTGGAGAGGGGAGGCAGGCTGCAGATGTATCAATCAGGAATCTGCAGGAACATTGTGTCCTGACATGACACAAGAAAGCATGTAGAGGGAAAACAACAGGCAGGGCAACGTTTGGAATAACTGTGCCAAATGTGTTCAAATGAATTATTTCATGGAAACGGCTGAGTGGAAAAGGCATAATGCATAAAGAATCCTGACATTCCCCTCTCAATCACTTGACCTATCATCGAAGAGATGTTACACAAGACGAGCATTAACGCTTTGCCCAGTGGTCATTATAGGAACTGCACTCCATACTATTGTGCACTGCTGTGACAGCACTTTCTTCTACACTTGTCTTCTTACACTTGGCCAGAGAGTGGTGTTGACGCAAAGAGGCAGATGTCCTCTCTGTTGTTGTACTTCACAGGAGGTTCTGACCCAAATGTCCTGTTGTTCATCCGCTATAGAGACAGAATGTCCAAGGCTGACACACTTTTGTGTGACATCTGTAATTCTGTTGTGTGCCTGAGATGCACTTTGACAGAGCAACTTGGTCGACTGTGACTCCTTTGGAAAAACAACCAGCTGGTCAGCAGCAGCCTCTGCAGCAAGATCTGCAAGAGCATGAACCAAGATGAGTTTAAGTACTCTAACACTCAGTGATACCTTGCATCATTCTTCCCTGGTGCTCGTTCTCCATGTCTTATATATGTAATAAAAGTGTACCAAATGTACTGTTAATATGTCAGTTTTTACATGTAGAGTGGGAATGAAAGAAGAGTGATTTTTTTCCCCTGGGAACTTTCTCTTGTATACCATAATCTGTCAGTTAATTCTTCTCTTTTTCTTCTTGCGTCATGGGTAAGGCAGGAGTCATGCACAGACCAAGAGACGATGCAAGCTCCAATGCCCAAGTGTTTAATGGGCAAGGCAGAGGGTCAAAATCCCAAAACAGGCAGGGGTCAAAATACTCGTCAGGTAAAAACAGGTGTATCAAGAAAAGCCACAGACTGACTGGAAAAGTACGGGCAGGCGGAACCTCAGTCAGGAATTCAACAGAGTGACGATCGGATACAGACGGAATCCGTAGCCATCCTTAAATACACAGTTGGATGATAAGTACTGGGCTGCAGGTGTTAGTGCAGATTGTGCTAATGGGGACAGGAAGTCCAAAACAGGATATGGGCGTAGCCCAGAGCACCTGCACCAGCAGAACAGTACGTCCCAGCTCCAGCAGGGGTCGGCAGAATGCTCCCCACCAACAGGATCCTGACAACTTTTGCCTGCTCCTTTTTGAGGTCATCACAGCCTATAATGCTTCTTAGCCTACGTATGCTCTTCAAGACATCCACTTAAACACCGACTGCCATCATATCTTCCTTAACTAAATCCAATAACCTTCTCTGTGGTCTCTCTCTTTTCTTCCTACTTGATAGCTCCATCTCCAACATCCTCTGTCTAATATATCCACCATATCTCGGCACATGACCAAACCATCACAATCTTGCCTCCCTGACCTTTCCCTCTCCTTGTTCCTCTGGTGGTCTCTTTTCCAATCCTGCCTAACGTGGTGACTCCCAGAGAAAACCTCAGCATCTCCATCTCTGCCAACTCCAGTTCCGGTATCTGAAACAGAGCCACTGTTTCTAAACCATAGATTATTGCAGGTCTCAATACCATCTTGCAAACCTTACTGTTCAGTCCAGCTGCTACTCTTCTCTCACGAAGCACCCCTGACACTCTCCTCCACCCATGCTACCCTGCCTGCACTCTATTCTTCACTTCTCATGTGAACTGTCCATTACTTGGAATTGGTGACCCAAGGTATGTAAAGTCTTCCCTCCTCACTATCACTACTCTTTGCAACTTCACCTGTCCACATGCCCTCTTTCCATTCATACACATGTACTTTGTCTTGCTCCTGCTGATTCCAACGCTAAACCCAGATGTCTCTCAGACTGCCTGACTCACCACGGTCATGTTATCCGCATACATTCAATTCAATTCTATTTCTATGGTACCAAATCATATCATAAATTATCTCAGGGCGCTTTCCAAGATAGAGCAGCTAAAGACCAAACTCTATAACGTTTACAAACAGAGACCCAACATTTCCCACCATTAGCAAGCACTTGGGGGAGGTGGCAAGGAGAGACTTCAGGCCAACCAGGCTGCAGGTGGGTGGCTATCTGCCTTGACTGGATGGGTTGAAAGAGTGAAGGAGAGAGAGACAGAGGCAGAGACTGCTATAAAGATGCACTGCAGTGATCAAGGATAGTGGCTTGACTATGATTGAATTTAGCATGCGTAGACTACTTGCACATGTATAAAGATATGTCTGAATATAAACACAGCATGTGGATCAGGAGCAGGGCCTGGACGTTTTGGAGGTCCGTCAAAACAAAAGCTCGTCAGTCATCACTAGTCATGCTCCACTGGTTGAACCCACTCTTAAATGTAGTGTGAGTCTCCGCCCCCCATACTGAGACTGGAGGATGGTTCCATAGGTAAGGATCCTGACAGTTGAAGACTCTGCCCCCTATTCGACTCAAACAGATTCTAGGAATCACAAGTAACCCTGCATTCTGGGATCACAGGATTCCGGCTGGATGATAAGGCGAAATCAGCTGTTAATGATATGATATATCATTAAGACCTTGTAGGTAAGAGGAAGAATATCAAATTCTCCTCTTGATTTTCCAGGCAACCAGTGCAGAGAAGCTAACACGGGAGAAATGTGGTCTCTTTTCTAAGTTTTTAGCACTGAGATCCAGAAGAACAAGCAAGAAAATTAGATCTTTGTCTAGGGCAGGGTCGGTAACCCAAAATGTTATAAGGACCAAACTGGACCAAAAAAAAAAAAAAAAAAAAAAAACAAAAAAAAAAAAAAAAAAAAAAAAAACGAAAAAAAAAAAAA
>OMPJ01046079.1:4651-24303 GCA_900312935.1 Carapus acus | reverse complement strand
ACATTAAAAAAAGAACTGCACAAAACTGCAGTGTTAAGTGACTATCATGCATAAAGTGGTAGAGAAGATGGTTGTGTGCGCGTGTGTGTGTGTGTGTGTGTGTGTGTGTGTGTGTGTGTGTGTGGGAGTGGTGTCAGTCAGCGTCAGGCGGGATGAGTAAGGATGGGGCAATGGCTCTGATGCCCTGGTGGAAGAAACGATTGTTCTGGATTTCAATTCCCTGTCCAGAAGGGAGTGTGGAGAACAGGGCATGTCTGGGATGTGTGGGGTCAGAACTGATATTTCTGATTTTCATTTGGAGTCGGTCAGTGAAGATGTCTCTGGGGGGGGCAGTGTGCTCCCTATGATCTTCTCCGCTGTCCTCGCCACACGCTGCAGGTCCTTTTTATTCTTGGCAGTGCAGCTGGTGGACCACACTGTGCAGCAGTAGGTCAGAATGGACTCGATGGACGGGCAGTAGAAATTGACCAGCAGCTGACCAGCTTCCTCAGAGAGTTAAGTCTCTGTTGGGCCTTTCTCAGCTGGCCAGATGTGTGGGTGGTCCAGGTCAGGTTGGCTGATGTGAAAATTCCAAGGAACTTGAAGCTCCCCACTCACTCCAACATCTCTCCTCTAATGGAGAGGGTGGGAAGCACCCTGTAGTCCACAATCAATTCTTTGGTCTTGGATACATTTAGGTCGAGGTTGTGACGGCATCATCTGTCCAACTGTGGGCAAACAGTAAACAAACTAATGTCAGGCAAGGTCAGCAGGGAGGGAGGACTTGATGGAGGGGAGGATGAGTCTCTCAAAGCATTTTGCAGAAATGGGCATGAGAGCAACTGGACATCATTCATTCTGGCAGTTCACTGTATTCTTTTGGGGTATTGGGACAATGGTGGTTGATTTGAGGCAGGGGGGGACCACAGACTGCTGGAGCAAGAGGTTGATGATGGTTGTGAAAACCTCTGCCAACTGGTCTGCACAATCCTTGAGTATCCAACCTCGGGATTCCGCCTGGGCCAGGTGCCTTCCTAACGTTGACTTTGCCCTCTGACCTGATGCTGCTGGAGCTGTGATAGGTCATCGTCTGAGGGTGGGGCAGGGACGGTGTCTACTCTGCTGTGCCAGTCAAAGCGAGGCAAGAACTGATTCAGTGTGTCTAGGAGGGTGCTGTATCATAGTATTGTGGCTGTGGTGGTGTTTTTGTTGTAGCCCAGGGGTGTCAAACTCATTTTCACCGAGGGGCCATATCAGCGTGGCCATGGCGCCCATGGGGCCAGATGGCAGTCGCTATTATTAAGGAAGTATAGATGTAATTTAATGTAAAATGTCACAACTCATTTAGAAATCTCTAATATTACCATTTTTTTTACTTATTCCTACTTATGTGTAAATATCCCATTTGAATAGATGTTGTCAGGTCTTTGCTGTTGTTCTATCACAGATGCTTGTATTTTATCAGGAAAAGAAACCCAATTAATCAGTTAACAATCAAATTAACGAGTAAACAACCTTGTTCCCTTCTTCCCTTCTTGATAAACTGACATTTTAGAGAATGTGTATCTGGTTGTGGCACAGCTGCCAGTAACATGATCCACCTGCATTTTCGGAGATGTAGTTTTTGAGTCAATGCAGACCTGAATGAGGGAGATTTATGTTGAAATGCATCGGGCTCCATTCGGCCTGTGGGCCTCAAGTTTGACACCGGTGGTATTTTGAAACAGTTGCTCAGGAGCTCGTGGGCCACATAAAATGATGCTGCGGGCCGCATTTGGCCCCCGGGCTTTGAGTTTGACACCTATGTTGTAGCCAATCAGAATCTCGAACCCCTGCCACATGCCTCTGGAGTTATTGTTTGGTCTTCAATGTGCTGTTGATACCTGTGCTTGGCCTTCTTGATGCACCTCCGAAGATTATTCTGCACTACTGTGTAGCTCAGTGGGTGTCCAGTTCTGAGGGCAGTGTCCCGCTCCTAAGCAGGGTCTTCACCTCGCTTTGGAGCCACGGTCTCTGGTTGCAGAACACTTTGACTGCTTCAGTCACATTCTTTGTACAGAAATGTATGTAGTCCAGTACTGCTGCTGTGTGACCATCCACGTCTGTCCCCTCTGTGAAAACGGCCCCGTCTGCGACCTCACAACAGTCTTGTAGGGCCGAGGTGGTATGGAGTCAAAATACTCCTCACTATGTCTTGAGGTTACTAATTGTAACCCCCTGCATCCATCTAACTTCAATAACACTCTCCTCTTTCTTAGTGGCACGGCTCATCGGCTTCAATTAGTTATAAGGCCTCGGAAATGCGGGAATCCTCTCGCCCTCCAACGTGTTAATCTGCTCAGAAACCCATCTGACTGACTGCATTGGTCTATTCTTGATGAATTAATTGAATGATATTATAAACATTTATCATATAATACTGGCTCATTGCCCCTACTACAGAAAATGTGGTCAAGACTAATGAGACCAATGATAAATTTAGTAGAGATATTATTTCTGTTCACTTTATCTATTATCCTACCTATGAATTGTTTCATTTCATATACCGACATTATTGTTGCGGCTACGGTTTCCATTCTGATTATGATTTACATTGGAGACTTTGTAGGTTTCGGTTTCGGAGCTCAAAGATTCTTACTTTCTCTGAAAACACGTGGTCACGGACGGCTCTTCTACTTATTTCTGCCACTCCCGAAAAACTTCACATAGATTTTTCTATAACGAGTAAAATGTCTGCTAATAGTATTGTTTCACGTGGTCAAAAATCGTTTTATTCGAATCGTTGCGTCCACACTTACTGTCTTGTCACTCATTTGCGGGTTACGTGTAATATAGTCATATAAAAGCGTTATCTGGGATGAGGGTGGAACATTGACGGAACAGCCGTATGCTTTCGTTATGATTGGTTTAAAGTAGGAAGAGGGTGGGCAGAGTTCTTCCTTTCTGAACTATGATTGGGCAAGATGACTTCCGTTTAGTCGACAACAGTACCTCAATAACAGAGGTTACTAGCTCTCAACGCGGTGCCCAATTTCAGCCTTGGCAACATTTAGTTAAAAATCTCAACTATAAGTAGGAGGTAAGTTTATCAGATATATTCTTACGAACACTTCTGCTCCCGTTTGCTCGCCTTGACACCAACATGACGTTGGTGTGAAACAAATACAGGGAAATGAATGCAAGAAAATTGCTAAAATGTTTTGTAATTAAGTTGCCTATCAGTAGTCCATCTGTCGATAACACAATTCAGGTAACCGCTTTCATTTCGACAACAGAGATCATTAATTGTTTGGGACCGCCAATCTCTATGAGGCTGTAATCGTAAAATATTTCAAGTCTGTCCCATCTCTTTCCACCATGCTCCAAAATCTCGGGTCTGAAATGTTTATTTAAATACTAAATGCTACAAGACGTAAACATAAAGATATTCTTGGAATCGTTACGAGTAATGCTCTGTCACCAGCAGATGGCTCAGTGGGGTCAGCTTCAGCTGTTGGACTGTAAGTACCTGGAGCAGGTGGACCAGCTGTATGATGACTCATTTCCCATGGACATCAGACAGTACCTCAGCCGGTGGATCGAGAGCATTGACTGGTGAGAGTTCAGGTCTGACAGCTCCACAGATATGCTTGCAAGTATCATGCGGTAATAGTGGCTCACCTGTTTCCTCATTGTCAGGGATACAGTTGCGATGCAGGACTCGCTGGCCACCGTTCGATTCCATGACCTCCTGGCCCAGCTTGATGACCAGCATAGCCGCTTTGCCCTGGAGAACAACTTCTTGCTGCAGCACAACATCCGCAAGATAAAGAGGAATCTCCAGGTCAGAGGTCACGAAGAGGTCTCTTTGCTCATCCAAAGCACCAGATGTGAGGCGCTAAGGCTTGACTCCACTCCTCACTCTGTCTTTCCAAGGACCGGTTCCAGGAGGATCCTGTCCACATGGCCATGATAATTTCCAGGAATCTTAAGGAGGAGCAAAAAATCCTTGCCACAGCGAAGAGTCTAGAGGTACAGCACTGTCACCTGTCAGTCCTTTCTCATAGACAGATATATTAAGACACAGTTTGGGAAGGTATAGATGATGAGCCTCCAACCTACTGACCTTGCAGCAGGAAGGTGACAGCACTGTGTCAGCTATGGTGATGGAGAAACAGAAGTTTGACGGCAAAGTGAAGGAGATGAGGGATAGCGTCCAGGTGAGACATATAAAACTGCGAAACATCAACCAAAATTACTTGTTGGTGAAACTTCTGCAGTGTCTTTGTTAAGGCAGCAGATCAGAACATCAAGAGTCTGGAGGACCTGCAGGACGATTATGACTTCAAAGTTAACACGCTGAACCCTAAGAACAGAGGTGACATCTCAGTCATCACACCACCCAACTGCACACACTCATGTTGGGTGCTGAAGGAAATTTAAGTGTGAACGGGATGTGGTTTTCTGTCCTCAGAGAATGAACTTAACGGCTTAACCGCCAAGGAGCTGGAGCAGGAGAAGATGATGATCTCGAGGATGTGTTTTGAGTTGAAGGCCAAACGGCAGGTGAGAAGAAGTTGAGTAATCAAGTCCAAACAAACCTGTGCTGTAAAAGCTCAGGATTCTATTGCAACATCTCTCGACCCACTGCTGGTTTTCTCCCCCCTCCTGGCTTTTCCTCTCCTGTCCTCTCCTCCTCTCAGGATGTGGTGGCCCAGCTCTCAGAGGTTCTGAATGTCACCCAGATGCTGCTGTCAGACCTCATCAACGAAGAGCTACCTGAGTGGAAGCAGCGGCAACAGATTGCCTGCATTGGTGGGCCGCCCAATGCCTGCGTGGACCAATTGCAGAACTGGTCAGTGACATGTACGCACGCACGCATGCACACTCACTTCACTCTGATTTCTCCACCGCTTTGTCTTGCTCCTCAGGTTCACGGCAATGGCGGAGAGTCTTCAGCAGGTTCGTCAGCACCTGAAGAAGCTGCAGGAGCTTCAGCTCAAGTTTACTTATGACCATGACCCCATCACACAGAAGAAGAGTTTACTGGAGAACAGAGCTCTGGAGCTCCTCAAGAGCCTGCTTAGCAAGTAAACACACACACACAAACACATACAGTCACTTATTTACAGAGGTCTGGTGGACACTGGGTATGATTAGGTTAAACTTATTATTTATTATATTACTTATTAGGACTGAAGCCAGAATCCTCCACTTTTTCTTATGACATCATCCTGAGTGCAACAATGATTTATTTCCTGGTTATTTGAGTTTATTCACTGGTTTACTTTCTTAAGAATAATTGTATTATTTCATAACTTTCCTTGAAAAAATTCCATGAATATATTCTTATTCACTGTTTGTGTTATTTTTACTACAAATCCTTCAGAGAGCTATTTTTCATCTAACTATTGTGCAGTTCTTTGGTGGTGGAGAGGCAACCCTGCATGCCCACACATCCGCAGCGCCCCCTGGTGCTGAAAACAGGTGTGCAATTCACTGTGAAGCTGCGGTAAGGCTTTCTTCTGATGCACAGAGAGAAACTATGAGCCATGGCAGGGGTCCTTTGTCTATTGTCCTGACCTTTATCTTTGTCCTACCTCACCTGTCACCCACCACATCACTTTGATTTTGTGTCTCAGTTGCCTGGTGAAACTGCAGGAATTCAATTACCAGCTCAAAGTCAAAGCTCTGTTTGATAAGTAGGTTTCATCTCACATGATCTTCCCACAAATACAAACACACACGCACACACAAGTCACAGTTTGTCACAAACATTACTCGGTGGTCATGGTAACTGATTTGATCTCTGCTCTACAGGGATGTCACAGAGAAGAAAGGGTAGGTGTCCAGTGTGTCAAAGTAATACTCACACAACGCCTATGCTATTGTTCTTGTATTAATTACAGTTTAACTTTTGAATCCAGTTTCATTCCGAGTTTACCAAACTAAAGTTACAAAACTGCCCCATGATAATTACAAAATTATCAGATGATTGATTGATTGAGGCTGTATCTCTCTCACCAGTTTTCGAAAGTTCAACATTTTAGGGACAAACACCAAAGTCATGAACATGGAGGAGTCCAATGGAAGCCTGGCAGCCGAGTTTCGTCACCTGGTACGTTCATCAGCCAATTGAGCAATCAATATGTAACTGATAATCCATGAATGAGATGATCAGTCAACTTAACCATCCATCAATACATGACTAGTTGGTCTTCTTCTCCTCTTCCTCTCCCTCTGACACCTCTCTCACTCCCCATTCTCTATGTTTTCTTCCCTGTCTCTCCTCCTATTGCTACCTCTCTCTGTCTGTGCATCTTCCTCCCCCTCCACCCCTGTTTGCGCCCATCTTCCCCTTTACAGCAACTCAAAGAGCAGAAAGTGGCTGGGAATAGGACCAGTGAGGTGAGAGTGCAGCACACGATGAAAAGAAGTCAAAATGAAAATAGAACTGTTTTGTCGGCATGCGTACTTGCGTTTCTGTCTTTGTTCAGGGTCCTTTGATAGTGACAGAGGAGCTTCACTCTCTAAGCTTTGAGTCTGAGTTGAGTCAGTCTGGCCTGGATATCAAACTGGAGGTATGACAAGACCATGCGCTCGCACGCGAGCACACACACACATTTATGCAGATGAAACTTTGCATATGATGGATCTTATCTGTTGCAGGCCATGTCTCTACCTGTAGTGGTCATTTCAAACGTCTGCCAGTTGCCCAGTGGCTGGGCGTCAATCCTGTGGTACAACATGTTAACTACTGAGCCCAGGGTACTTCCAATGGCCCGCCCACACCACAGACCTTCGCTTCGACATCAGCATTCTCACACGCAATCCATCGCTGTCCTCTGTTCTGTTAGAATTTGAAGTTCTTCCTGTCTCCTCCCGCGGCTAAGTGGTGTCGATTGTCAGAGGTGCTGAGCTGGCAGTTCTCCGCTGTCACCAAGCGCGGCCTGAACCAAGAGCAGCTCAACATGCTGGCAGACAAACTGCTGGGTATATACACACACGCACGCACGCACGCACGCACACACACACACAATTATACACACTTATTGAAGCGGTGTCTGTGAAACTGTCAGTGCCAAAGTTACAAATATCCCATGCTGTTGGCAGGAGCCAAAGCTCAAAGGAACCCAGACGGTCAGATCCCCTGGTCCAAGTTTTGCAAGGTGAGCTGAGATTTCAGCAACACAAGATATCAAACTCAAGTATGTCCCTCCCTCGTGTGTTTACGCGGCAATGGCTGACATGTAACATTTTTCCACACAGAGTCCCAATGAGAAGAGCTTCCCCTTTTGGCTGTGGATAGAGGGGATCCTGGATCTCATCAAAAGACACCTGCTCGCTCTCTGGAACGACGGGTAACTCCCTCACACGCAGACCCACAGGCGCACATGCATGTGTGAAGTCGTAATAACACGTTTGTGTTTGTGGTGTGAGCAGCTGCATCATCGGCTTCCTCAGTAAGGAGAGGGAGAAGGCACTACTGAGCGACAAGTGTCCTGGCACCTTCCTGCTGCGGTTTAGCGAGAGCAGCAAAGAGGGCGCCATCACTTTCACTTGGATTGAGCACGTCCTTGGTAACGCATGCGCGCGAGTGCCTGTTTGCGCGCCCACATCTGCCTGCGTGTAACAAAGGTCCCTGGCTGCCACCCACACAGATAAATCCGTGTACCACTCGGTGGAACCATACACCAAGAAGGAGCTGACCGCCGTCCCCCTGCCCGACATCATCCGCACCTACAAGGTGATGGCAGTGGAGAACATCCCGGAGAACCCACTCCGCTTCCTCTACCCCGACATCCCCAAGGACAAGGCATTTGGGAAGTACTACACCAAACCCACAGAGAGTAAGTAACCATGGTGAGGACGTCTCCACCCCTCACGGCCTGCACGGCGCATGTCTGACTGCCTTCGCTTCCCCTCAGCCGCTGAGCCCATGGACGTGGAGAACACAGAGAAGAGTGGCTACATGAAGACAGAGCTCATATCTGTCTCAGAAGTGTGAGTATGGGAGCACCCACCTCATGTGAGTGGGAGGACGCACATATGCAACTATGAAGACTTATGTTAACATTTCTGATTCAGAGTCTGTGTTTTATCTCTGAGAAAATATGTCTCTCACCAATATCATATTAGACTAAATGTTCTATTCCAATGGAGAAATTTGGTTGCGTTTCACACACCAACACACCGTTGCAATATGTCACTTCTCCTCTGTGTGACAAAAACACAAACACATCATTTCTGCAACTTGGTAAGTAATGATTGAATAACAAGATATGCTACTACTTTGTACGTTGTCTTTTACCAGAGTATATCAGAAACACTTTGAATAGATCACATTCGAGTACATTAGACAGTGGATTTTAATCTGCTTTGTCATTGTACAACATGTAATCAGATTTATTTGCTGCAAAGAAAGCCTTTCCAAGGGACTCTTGAACAATACAAGTACACTCATATATAGAACAATTTACATCATAGTCAACCCATTAGCATGTTGCAGAGTGTGGTAACCGGCACACCAGAACTTCTCAATTGACTCTGCCGATATTAAGGCAATACTGATGGGCTGCTATCTCTTTTTTCCTCCAGCTGCAAACAGTTACCAGCTTCGTGGTGTCGGCATTGTTTAGAATCACGTTCTTGCTTACGGGTCATAAAGAAAGTTACTACACTTAATTTGTGAACTCGTGTCCCCGTGAGCTAAGCTGTATAACAGCGATGCATCGATGCATCAGCTTCATAATCCAAGTAGATGTGTGGTTCTGCTCACTGAGCCCCCTTGGCTGGTGGTGAAGCCGTTGTGGATGCGGTTTATGATTCTCCACTCCGATGTGGGAGAAGAAGCTGTTCAACTCTCTGGCCATTGAAGCATCACCATTCTCGGCTGTGGAGTTGATGGATTTATATCTGGTATATCCTCTTGGCCTTTGCTGCGGTTGGATCTGGCAGGGCAGTACTTCGCCCCGTCGCCACTGTGATCTCTGTCCTTGAGCAGGCACCCACCATCTTTGATCATGCAGGGCTTCCAAGGCCCTGATTTGTTTATCCACAGTAACAGTGTGAGCGCAATGTTATATGCGGGCTAAGACAGAGGTAGTCAGGCTGAATGATATTTGGGCATGTTCTTCCAAATCTAAAGCTGGTGAGAGGGACCATTTGTCCAGTGTATCTTGACAGCGTGAGTCCATTTGAGGGATGGGGAGGTGATCACAGGCTTGATTTGCCCTGAACTTTTGCTTGACATTTCCTTCAATCTTTCTATAGTATCTTAATGTTGTGGCACCAGCTGTTGTTGATGTAGACAAACAGTGCACCTTTGCTGGTCCAGACATTGGCCTCTTTTTTTAAGATCTTAATTTCATCCTTAATCTTCAATTCTAATCCATCTAACACAGATTAGGCCTAAAGGCACTAAATAATTCCTTGATTCATGACTGCTACCGTGAAAACACTCATTGCACAAATAATCGTTTTGCGTAATGTGTATGCATTTGTCTAGCCATCCATCAAGGCTACAAGACAACATGCTGCCCATGTCCCCTGATGACTATGAGGCTCTGGAGCGGTTTGTCAGCCCTGGTGCCATTGCCATGGTAAGCGCCAATGACCCATAATACCAAAACTCTGACAATTATCAACAATAATCCAACTCCCTTTCTTCCAGATGTGTACTGACTATGACAACAGCAACTGAGGACAGGCTCAGTCAGGCAGGTCCACTAGAGACATGGACATGAAGAGAGTGTAGGAATCGTAGCGGTGACATGGATACATAACAGCTGTGAGACAAAGGTTGGCGAAGATCGACTCCTTTGTAGCTCCAGTCTTTCACTTTCGTTTACAAACGACTAAGCTGAAGCCCCCAACGTTGCATTTTGACCGCATGATCCTTATAATCAATTCAATCTTGCTGTTCATCTGTTGTGAACCATGCACTGTGGGGAATTCTTACACTCAACTCTGAACTGAGATGTGAGAAAGGGAGAGGGGAAATTGTTTAAGATGGGATTCGCGTGTACGCACACAAGCTCACCTGGAGACACACACGCTCACCTGCAGACACACACACACACACACTTGAAAGTGTAGTCCCCATCTACTTGCAAAGGAGCCAAACAAGTTCTGTCAGTTATATTCTGCCTCTGCTCCATTAATGGCATCAAACCATCTATGTTGTGGTGATTGCAAGACTTCTCTTGCTAGCTGGCTCTAGAGGGCAACAAAGCATGATCCCCACTAAAACCCTCCCAAGAAAAAAATGTCCCTTGCTTTGCTGTTTATGAGACACTTGAGTTGGAGGGCGCCTCTCGTGCAGAAGTCCCTTTTTTTCTCTGGGTCATTTTTGTTTGGAAACTTTTTTTGTGCTTTTTTTATTTGTTTTTCATTTAGTGTCATTTAAAGTGTATCATACACATTTTTTCTGATATCCTGACAAATCAGATTTGTCATCGCTGAATTCTAATTGATTAAAATTTTAAGTAGAGCTACAGACAAAGACTGTATGCTTTAAAATATTAAATAAACACTAAAATATTTTCATTTAAACCTTTTAAAGGTTCCCTTATGAGACTACTGTAAAGTTCCATATTTTCAAATGCAAAAGTTTTGCCTGCTATCTTTGGGTACGCAGACTACTGTTCTTGTGTCGTATAAGAAGACAACTGTACCATTCTCCTTCACAGTGGAATCTGTACTTGTATTACATATGTTCCATGAATAAAGACACATTTCCCCTGTCCTTTGGATCCTTTTCTCTTCATCCAAATTATTACATCAAACCTGACAATAATGCTACTAGATCGTATTTGTCATACATGGAGTGGCAGTTCTTTTAATTTATATTTTACTGTAAATATTGGAGAGAAGTATATTTTCTTATACACAAACATATGCAGTATACACAGAACATGAATACACAGACGTGGGTAAATTCACACATTCAGAGAATAATCAGGGATACAACTTTGTTACTTCCAATGCGATACCGGCTTGAGTATTAGCCGATACCTATATCAGCATGATTGATACATAGTATTTGGTTACTTATTTTGTAGAGTGGCATGTTAGAAAAGGCTCCATCACGTGATATCACTCAAACTTAGTCAACAACAGTAGGTATGAGAAAAAGAGACTCTTTGACTATTGACATATGGTTTACATGCATTTTAAACTTAAAATGTGAATGAATACCAATGAATTCTGTACTCCTTAATGCATCTGTGGTTAAGTCTACAAAATGTAGTGTCGGCTAGGCATGATGTAGCGAGGCTCGAGGTTCTCAATTAGGCAATTAAACCCGACATTACTTACCATTGACAGGGGCTGGTGATGGAGCACAATAAACTGGCCTTCCTTTTCTGTCTTTGTAGGTGCCTTGTAGTCGTCCCGTGGGACTTTGTCACGCTTTGCCCTGACCCTAACCCTAGACAGCAACGTCCTATTCGGATATTAGTTAAAAGTACTGCCAAGTACCGCAGACATCACTAACCACTCAGTTGGCACAAGCTATAGTGTTTATGCGAGTTCAGCATGCTGAATTCAGGCACTGCAGGTTAGAAGATGGAGCGGACGTAAGTACTGGATAGAATTTATGAAAATGAACTGCTTGTATCCGGGTGTCACTACTTGAGATTTTAGATCCAGTCCGATTAAATTCGATCTTCGTTTTTCTTAGCTGATCGGACGAATATGCGATATCAATATCGGATCGAAACACCCCAACAATAATGTCAAGAAAATCAGTGAAAGAATTGCCTTGTAAGGTTTATTGGATGACTATCCCCAGAGTCGAAAGACATGAGCTGAGGCAGCATTAATACACTCAAAGAAGAAGAAACTGTCAGGAAGACGACACACTCACTCTACACAGGTCACCGCTTCGAAGCTCAATCTCCCTAATTTAAGTTTACTTAAGTCATTAAAATCAATTACTTCTTCCACGCAGTATTTGTCAAGTTGCGGTAAAACATCCAAAAATTCTGACGGTGACCTGCTGTTCAAAATTTTCAAAGAATTTGGAACCTGGATTCCAAATTCTACACAACACCATCTACATTGACACAATCAAACGGAATATATCTTAGTTTTTTTTTACGAGCACAACTTTCTTAAATATTACAGTCTATTGCAGGTGAAAAACACATGGAACAGCGTCACTTTGAGCTGTCAAGGTAGTTGAGCCTTCCAGAGGTTCATACAATCTCAAAAGTCCACCATTCCTCTGATACATTAACAATCACATTTTTTAATAATTTACATTTATATTTGCACACAAATAGCTGGAGTGTTGCAGAATTATACAGACACCAATATGCCCCTCAACGGCAATAGAATGTGTTTTTTGTGTCACCTGTCCTTTTGAATAACGAACTGAATGATTATCTATCAGTTACTGATTGATTATCCAATACATATTGTGATAATAAAAAAAAAGCACTGCAGAGAAAGTCTCAGGTCATAAATTGTGCTTCGGAGGGTGAGGGCCAGCCAATCACACAGTATTGCCTCTCAATTATTGCCAAGCTATAAAGTAGTGTTGGGAGAAGAGAAAGTCTAGATTTCACTTCTCTGCAATGTCCCTCTATGTGTTCACATCTTTGAGTAGCAAGTTTTTGAGATTTATTTGGCTGTAGTACAGATATTTTTGAATAGCAGTCACAAAAACCCGTGCAGGAATCATCCGGCTACACTTAAGGAACAATCCACTGCCTGTGCAAGAGGTAAGGTGAGGGAAAAGCTTCCTCACTGCCTATGGATGAACACCAAAAATCTCAAGCAATGCAAACGACTCCCAAGACTCCAGCAGACCCTGCGTCTGAAAAGGGCTTTTGTTTGATTTTATAGGATTCACTGAGACTTACAGTACGTTGTGCACTGAATATTTGGTTTAAAAATGTCAAACTACGAGACATTGCAATCTCTGTATCTGTGGTGACTGAGCTACTTGTCATGATAAGCAACACCACATTTGCATGATGAATGTGAACTACAAAACAAGACCAACTTTAGCTTTGGCTGACATGGTTACATCACTCCTTTGTCTACCTGCAGCAGAAACTTTCAACTGACCCAGCAAAAGCTGAATAACAATGCAATAAAACATTAGAGCTAATATTCAAGTGAAATTTCATCTCACATTTGACTTCAAATACTGAAAATAAACCATTTACACTTTGTGATCTACCAGAGCAGCATCGCCATGAAATTTCACACCAGTTACTACATTACATATACAACCATATTTACATAAAGTCCTTCAGATTTGTGATAAAATACACATGGAATCAATGTACAGCCTATCTAAGACAGATAAATATAGGTGTAAACACAAACACGTACACACACAGTACTGACACACATAAGTGTAATTTGGAGGCAGATACATTCCATCTTGTGATGATGCCGAAAATCAGAAGGAGCAGAAGAGTCCTGAGGGAGATGCAAAACTGACCTGACATCAGCGTTATTTTTCAAAACATTCCCTATGGTTGGAAATTTGTGGCCACGGGTGGAGAAACAAATACATACAGAACCACAAAGCTGATAACAAACAAAATACATAGAAAATAAAACCCACATTAATTTCCTCATGTAATTCGCGAAGTGCGAATACGCGAGAAAGACAACATGACATGAAGAAATTGCCTGATGTACCTTTAAAGGTTTTCTTAACAGACCTTTTACAATTCATCAGACTTCTTTTGTTATAAAACTGTACTATGTTGTCTTGTGCTGTGGAATAAATTAAATTAAATTAAATTAAATTAAATTAAATTAAATTAAATTAAATTAAATTAAATTAAATTAAATTAAATTAAATTAAATTTATTTTTGAAAAACTTACAAAATATTTCCACAGCTTTGAATTATCAGGTAATGCCTCCAGTAAGCCCAGTTATAATCTCTTTAAGCCAATTTCCAATTATTTCCTACTTTTCCTTTCGGCGTCCACAAAAACATTCATTTTGAAGCGTAATGAAAAATATTAGAACCCAGAGAGACTGAAACCTTACACGTAAGGGCTGTGTTAAGAAATAACCTTGAATGGAAATGGCTTTTGTAGATTTATAACATGTGCACACAACATTATTGTTCTAAGAGATTCTTTTCGGGTTTCTTTCCAGTATTTAGTAGTAATATTAAGTAAGGGATTTTCTCTCTCATGGCACACAGTCCATGGATTCTTAGGGGCCATTCTTCCCCTTAGAGCATACCGTCCAGGTTGGTCTCTGTGGTCTTGTCGCTGGAGCTGCTCTCTTGCGGGCTGTACTGGTTGTGATAATCTCGCAAAATCATCACGACGTCATGGTGTCCAAAGTGCACGGCCTCGTCCATTGGTGTGTTTCCCCACCTGACCAAAACGCAACCTTTCAGAACTCACAAGCAAATGCATGTGCAATGGAGTAGAGCCTTGAAGACAGGCAACGCAAGTGGGCCTGACCTGTCTCTGGGGACCGGGTTGACCTTACAGGCCTCCAGCAGGAAGCGAACCACTTCGGCATGTCCTGAAATGCAAATTGGGATAAACTCACATTAAGTTCCACATAAGAATCATTTCAGACAGGAGGAGGCCAGCGGGACAGATTGAGCAGCGGTAAGAACTGACAAAGAAACAAACACGATGTTGGTAGAACTTTCATACGCTCATAGTCAAACCTTCAGCAGCTGCCACATGGAGCGCAGTCCTGGAGTCGTAGTCTCGCTGCTCCATGTCCATGGACGACAATGCAAACCTGCAAACCACAACCTTTCACTCAGCAGCTGAATGTTAGCCTTCCTGTGCATGTGTGTGTTAGCAAGCAATACCTCCTTAGAGCTGAGACATCTCCAGTGTATGCAGCAAACAGAAGATTGATCACTGACTTCACCTGCAACACAACCAGTGGCTCATCTGACAGATGTGATTTTATTTGTTCAAATGTTTTTCCTCGTTTATAGTCATTTTGTTACCAAAAGATGACAGAGGGAGGAAGGGAAACGGGACAAGGAAGTGGCTTGGACTCACCCTCTGGTCTCCTCCTTCTCTGCGGGGGTCCAGTTTCTTTGCAAAGTGCCTCAGATTGTCGTAGTTGTGAAAGTTACAGAGAGAGACCAGGTCCTGTGGGGTTTAGGACAAGACAAGGTGTGAAAAAGCACGTGTGTGTGTAGAGTCGCATGGACATGCATTTCAGATGCCAGTGCTACCGTGCAGAATTGGATGCCGCGGACACTGTTGCCCAACTTGTCCAGAGGGGGCGACCAACACATGATGCCCATGACATTTGGGACGACCAGCAGTATCCCGCCTGCCACGCCCGATTTGGCTGGGAGGCCCACCTGGGCCAAAAAAGCAAAACAGAGGCGTGTCACGATCTGAGTCCTCTTCATTGCTCGGCTCTGAGACTGAATGGAGGCAAGGCACTGACATGGAAGGCGAACTGTCCCGAGAAGTCATACATGCCGCAGGAGTGCATGAGGCTCAGCGTGTTCCGCACTGCCTCCGGGCTCAGCACGCGCTCGCCCGTGATTGGGCAGAAGCCACCATTGGCCAGTGTCGCTGCCATCACACTGGCGCTCTCACAGGTTACCTCAATGGAGCAAAGCTGAAAGGACACGTGGCCGTGGGGAGGGTGAATGTGTTTTTAGACCATTTCTTCTACTTTTGAAACATCACAACATATGTCTAGTAGATAACTCCCTGTTAAAACATTTTCTGTCTGCACCGTTTACCTGGAAGTAGAAATCCAGGATGGCTGTCATGTCCGTCCCTTCCGGGAAACACTGCAAGGGACAAAAACTAAGTCAACACGGCTACAACTGCACACACTCACTCACACGCCTGCACTGCAACCTCAATTCAGCTCACCTTTTTCTCCTTTAGGTAGTACCCAATGGCAAAGTTTCTATCTCCACACTCCCGCTCTGACTGGAAACTGGGACAGAGAGGAGAGATGCTTACATTTGCTGAATCAGCTGCAATGACTTTACTGCGGCTTGTAGCAAGTACTCACGTGGCATTGCTGAAGCCTACATATTCATTTCCAGCCAGTTTGTTCATGAAGTTCATGACCTGCAGAGCCAAAAGAGTCAATTTTAGGGACAACTCTGACCCTTTTGCCAACTCTACAAAGTCCAAAAGATCTGGTGGTGCACTCACGTAGTCAAATTTTTCAGCATTGCTTGCTCCTTGCTGCAACATAAACAGAGGAATGTAAACCTCGTGCATGTCAACAACAAGCTCAAGTCACCAATGTCAACATCTAATTATATTCCTGCAGGTATCTGATGACCTTGTTGTATGATTGCTGACATTGCTAGCTTAGTCGACATGTCACAGTAATGAAGAGCTAATGAAGAATCCTGTCTCATCTGCTCACTGTCCCAATCAAGAAAAGTCCATTCCAGTCATGACATCAAATGAACCAGAGTTGGTGGTGACACACTAGCTGAAGATGGAGACGGGGAGGAAGAAATAATAAGAGCAGAAATAAAACTAGTTGTGCACACAGGCTCTTATTTTGAAAAGAAACAGAAAGTTCTGTTATGAGGTGTCAAAGGAAAGTCAAACGTTTAACCTGAATTAATGGGTTAGACAGTCTGATGGAGAGCTCCATCAAGAACTAGTGAGTGTGTGATTCTTTACATGCTATTTTTTGGGGGCAGGGGGTAGGCTGTGTGATTGTGTGTGTTACCGTGCATTCATACTGTCAGACCACAATAAGATATTCACTGTCTGATCATATCTGGATTCTTATAAACAGCAATCAGGTGACCTCATTTGCTGTCAAATGAGACAGTTCTTGCGACCTCTCACTAATGTGACTCATGTATTCTCACAGTCCTTAACACGAAATATTATTTCAACATGTACTGTATATGTCTTCATGACGTACTATACGTTGCTAGAGTTTGATTTAAACATATTCTACTTACATATACCTGTTGATTTATGCGTTAATACAGATAAGTGAGTGTCTGTTGTGTGTGCTAATTACACCTGCCTCTCTTTCTTTTTTTCTTTATCTTTTTATCGATTTCCTTCTTGAGAGATGACAGAAAATAACTGAAATAAGATCATTTTGGATACAGAAAATTCTATCAATATACAAATATTTCATGAAAAGTGTTACATTTCTCCCGTCGCTGTGCCCTTCAGCTCTATGTGCAATCGATTTCCTCACAAAAACCTTTCTAGTCAAAGTCTAGCATTTTCTTATTTATCTAATGATTTGACAGTACAAAACATGGACAGTTTATGACCGATACCTTTGTATGATATATATTTGTGACAACTGCAGTTTCATGATGACTGAGAGATGAGTTGTAGCAGTGATTTATCAGCAACAGAGCAGGCTAGGCAGAGACTTAATGCTCTAAATCCCTAAAATCGTGGTGCATGGAACTGAGGACATTGCTGCACACAACTCGGCAGAAATGGAAAAGAGTGTCTGTCTCTTTCGAAAAGAATGGATAGTAGGTTTGAACTTTAGCTTTGGAGCTGCACGGCTGATAATCCAGACGTGTGTCAACAGTTTGGATTATACGTGTGAGGGGGAACAAAAGCATCGACAACACACACATCCATATCACGGCCAGGTGAGGGCTGAAAGCTTGTCACAAATCGAGACCAAAAAAAAAAAAATCTTAAAAAAAGGAAAAATTACCAACGTCATTGACCTGTTGCAGTGGTCAAAATTTCCGAAAGATCCTAATGCTGGAAAATATGCAACAACACATAAAACCACACAGGGAGCCGTGAAAACATTACAAAGGAGTGTAGATACAGATCTGTGGGAAACATGCAGCTATTCCCCCGAGTGCTACGCCTTCATCTGCAGCCAGCTGTACTCGATTTGACCTCATCCTATCTTATGACATTAAAGCGTTCCTTCAAGACATCTTTCTCATGATGCCTTTCACAGATTTACATTGTATTTGTGTATAATATCTTAGCTTCATCGATGGCATTATATTTTTCTGTGCATTATTTCAAGGGGAGATTTGGAAATGTAAGTAAAGCCAATACTATTTTAAACCCTGCTGAATTTTCAGGCTGGAAGGGGTCAGTTAAGCAGTGAAGCCAAAGACAGAAGGGAGCCCCCACATAGGCGTCAGAGAGTTTGTTAATGTGCCTGGCAAACAGGATGATTTCCTCTCTGACATAGGAGAATCGGGAGTGTGCTGCTGTGTCTGGATCACAAATCCCCACTCTGCGTGATTTCCCTCTAATCCCCTTGTATAATCTGTCATATACTGCATATATATAAAAAGGAGACATTAATGAATACATTCTGAGTGGAGAAACACCCATCAGGTTTGCTAATCTCTAATGTCATCTGATTATATCTTTCACACAAAAAGCTACTGACATCTCTCAGACTCTAGGTGAGGAAAATAAAAATTGATTGACATTTTCTCTGGAGTGTGTGTGTGACGGTGACGCACCTTTATGAGCGATGTGCAGACGATGGCTCCAGCATTAACCATGGGGTTGTGTGGTTTATCTGTCAAGAGGGGAAAAATCATTCATTCCAGAGAGTCACTACACCCAAATATGCATTTGCTGAGTAATCGAAACACACACACATGTACACATCCACACATCACAAGCACACATCCACGCAGGCATGCACAATTTAGGGGTCTTCTTCGATCAAGACCTGTCACTGAACGCCCACATTAAACAAATGTCATGAACGGCCTTCTTTCACTTGCATAACATTGCCAAGGTTAGACACATGCTATCATTAAAAGATGCTGAAAAATGAATTCATGCTTTTTTTTTTACCTCCAAGCTGGATTACAGTTATTCTTCATTAGCAGGCTGGAGCAACAAGACACTGTATTTATATTGTTATTTATACCGGTATTTATACCAATATTTATAATGTATATATTGTGTTTATATTCCTCTGTATAAAGATCCTCTCTTTCTTCTTCTTCTTCTTTTTCTACTCAAACTACTTGCATGCACGCACGTGCAGCACCTTAGTTTCATTACACAATTCAATTGCTGTAATGACAATAAAAGATTCCTGATGCCCTAAAAGGCCTCTCTAGCTGGTTCAGAATGCTGTAGCACGTATACTGACAGGAGCTAAGAAAAGAGACCACATCTCCAAAGTGTTAGCTTCTCTGCACTGGCTGCCTATAAAATCGAGAATAGAATTTAAAATCCCTCTCCTCACTTACAAGGTGCACAAGGTGCAATAATCAGGCACCATCATACCTTAGAGAGCGGATTGCACCCTATCATCCAACCAGAGCTCTGCGATCCGAAAACGCAGGGTTACTGGTGATTCCTAAAATCTGTAAGAGTAGAATAGGGGGCAGGGCCTTCAGCCATCCGGCTCCTGTCCTTCCCATCTTCAGTCTGGGGGGAGGATACCCTCACTGCTTCTAAGAGTGGGCTTAAAACTTTCCTTTTCGATAAAGTTGATAGTTAGACGAAACTGTGTGGCTAGAATTAGATGACGCACTGAGCTTTCCTCTCCTCCTCTTCCTCGATCTCCTCTCCCTCTCCGCCTCACTTGTCAACAGCCACAGCCAACCAAGCTGCCTTGTGACCCCCCTGACACTGCCTTTCTGGTGACACTTGTGCAGGTCCTGAAGCCAGGTCGCCCGCACGGACAACATGAGGCGCCCACAGGCCTGTTCTAAAAATAGCTCCACTCACTACTGAGCTGTGTCTAAAGTTAATTTCATTC